>VWZX01001929.1:1040305-1153550 GCA_013399015.1 Galbula dea | reverse complement strand
GACCCCTGAGGGACTCCACTAAACACAGGCCTCCAACTAGACTCCATCCCATTGACCACAACTCTCTGACTTCTCTCCTTCAACCAGTTCCCAATTCACCTCACTACTCGATCAGCCAGACCACACTTCCTCAATTCTACCCTAGGGAGGTGGGAGGCCTTCCAGTCTGTATTAGTACTAGCACTAGAACATTGCCCCACTGGTGCAGACCTGGCAACAACCCCATCCCCCTTCAAAACCAGTTTAAAGCCCGATGAATGAGCTCTTCTAGTTCTTGTCCTAGAATTCTTTTTCCCCTGGAAGAGAGGCCTTTCCCACTTTTTATCATCTGGCCTGGTACCCTGTAATACCAGCCATTATCAAAGAACCCAAAGCCCTGCCTGTATTTATGTGTCTCAGAGCCAGGTATTTACGGACCGAACTCTTCTACTCCATCCCATATCATGATCAGGTACTGGAAGTAGGGAAGAGAAAATAACTTGCGCCCCTGACCCTTTTATCAACCATCCCAAGGCCTTGAAATCTCTCTTCATTCCCCTCAGACTACAGGATGCGGCTTCCTCCCCACCTGCCTGAAAGATCAGTAGTGGATAAAACTCTGATGACTGCATCATGTTGGGAAGTTCCCTAGTAATATCCCTAATTCGGGCTCCAGGAAGGCTGCAGAGCTCCCTGTACTGCACATATAGCTCTTCTCTGAGAGCACTGAGAAGAGAAAGATTTCAGCTACCTGCTTGTACAATTATTATTGCATTTCACATCCTGAATTTTGACCTGACACCTTAGATTGGATAACTTCTGATTGCTGCACAGGATGGCTCGACACATATCTCCATGGGCAGTGGAGCCTTGGGAATAAACAACCAGGGCTACTCTCCAGTGATGGTCAATTCCTATGCTGCAGTGCTTGCACAATCATCACCAAGGGGTTTGGGAAGGAGAAGAAAAGTTAAAGAAGGGAAACATAATGGATTCATTGTACTATGAACCTCCTGCCATTTTCCATCACTTTCTCATTAAAAAGTGGAACATTTGAAAGTATCTTCAGAGCACATACTTATTTTGAGTTTATTGCTATTGTTTTTCATCTAGACAGAGCTCAGTTGAACCAAGTACTGCCCAGACAATTAGAAGAAAACAACTCTTAATTGGAAGAGTTTACAGGCTGAACTTACACCACTGAACTGTGTAACAGCAGAGAGCCTCAAAAATACAGTAAAATACATCAAAATGCACCTACTAAAATGAAAGGTGGAGTAAATAGATATAATAAATAAATGTTCTATTTTTCAACATAATGCAAGATCTATCCTAAACTCCTATCACAGAACCTGCCTGCTCTTTGCTCCTCACACTATTCCCAAACAGCTTTATGGGAAGAGAGTTACAGAATAGATTGGCAAATTATAAACATGTAGCCTTTCTCTCCTGCACCTTTTAATTTCAATAACAGAAGCTACTGGGGAGTTTCCAAGAAATCTACTCTTCAATGTGTAACTAAAATGTTCCTAATCAATTTGACCAAAGAGCTGTGACCTTTTGCTGTATACTGATCAGTATTGTCTCAATGCTTCTTCAAGTTCTTGACCAATTTGTTTTCTCCTGTATTACACTTAGGACTACAAACTCCATGGGGAAAGGTCTACTTTTTATTCTATTTGATTTATGCTTGGGAACAGCACATATAGGGAATCTGATCTCCAAACATATATGTTATAATGAATATATGAAGAACTTCACTATCACAACCAATTTCTCCTATATAAACCTGAGACTTCAAAGTTAACTTCCTCACCAATTTCATGTCTATAAACTATATTAAGTAGAAATGTTTCATGTAACTGTAGGCAAGAACAGCCAGAAGCTCTGAAAAAAAAAACAACAAACAACAAAACCAACCAAAGAAAACCAACAAAACCCCTCACTAAACCAAACAAGCAAGCAAACAAAAATAAAGCCAGAGAGGCTATTTACTGCATTGTACAAACTAGCTGACACATTACAAGAAATAATCATCTTGGACTAAGAACAGATAATCAGTTTTATACCCTCTCTTCTGGACTTCTGCTTTGCAAATTAAAAGTGTAAATTCATTAAACATCTGCAAATCTGAGGACATTAAAGAAGTTAGGCATTGGCACAGGCTGCTCACGGCAGTGGTGGAGTCACCATGCCTGGAGGTGTTCAAGAAATGTATAGATGTGGTATTTAGGGACATGGTTTAGTAGCATGGTGGTAATAGTTTGATGGTTGGGCTTGCTGATCTTTGAGGTCTCTTCCAATGTTAATGATTCTGTAATTTTTGATTCTGTGAAGTAATGTTTGCTCCATTATACCTTAAACAAAAAATGAAGGTGTTTTTCTTGCAGCATGAGAAGCCAAAAGTACTAATGACGTCCCTCTCATTTAAACAAAAGACCACCTTTCTCTGATCAGGCAACCCAAATGCATGCAAGAAAATAACTCTGAAACAGCTAGAGTGAGCCTCAGTAATTCTGATCTCTGTGTCTGAACAATGCATACCATAATGCACGCTCTATATGCAACCTCAATTAATTGTTTGCTTAGTAACAATTTGGAGTATCATGGAAAAATAATATCTCTCAGCTGTGGTGCTGGCTGTGGTTTTAGTTTGTTTTGCTTTTCCATTAGGAATGTGGTATTTGTGGCTGACATTTTTATTGCATTAATGGCAGGAAACAATATGAAAAGAATGCAGACAGAAGTGGAAAGCATTAACAGAAATATCCAGACCCATTGGAAGGACATTCTAATTATGATGGTGAGTAATAGACATGCAGCAGGAAGGGCCAGGTTCAATAAATGTTCATGAAATGAGTTTCACACTTTGAGTTTCAAGCCTAAGAAACTGAAGACTTGCAAAATGGTAATGAATGTTCTTGCTAGCATTGTACTGGATGGGCCCCTTGAATTCTGCAAACTACAAAGTACAACAGCATAAGAATAAAAGAAATGAAAACCATCAACTAAGTTGTATCATCATGGAGCTCGATTGAGAAGTCTGATTATTAAAAATATGCAGGCCTAAATCTGAATTTAAGGTGCCATTAGTTGTTTTAAGTTGTTTGTCTTTACAAAACACAGCTTGAGTTTCTGGCATTTGCTGTTAAAAGGCTGAGGCAGGATGAAAATTTGGGGTCAATGTGTCATGCTCAATTTGTTGCTATAAGAAGCGCAGTATACTCTGTACTAATTGCATTTACTCGTTGCCATATTTGCTTTCATTAAAAAGCAACAACAGAAACAACATCACTGGTAAGTTTTACTCAAAGATGCAACAGATTTGGCCATTTGTTGGGAAACTGAACATGTCAAAAAATCTTATCACAGGATTTATATACAGTTGGAGACATATCTAGCTTTGTCTTATTAAATGAGGACCAGATCTAACCACCAGTGAAGTTAACAGAAGACTTCCCCTTACACTTCAGCAGGCATTGGATTAAAGCATTGTTTTTTGGTGAGTCACAATTTGCTACAGCTGTCATTTTATCAGTGCTGCAGACCTTATTTGTGCATTTCAATACATGCTTTATTTTTATTTGGAGTTTTGGAAGTCTTCTGTTGGGCTTTTTCAGAAACTGATGGATTTTAAAATCCCTTTTTTCCCCCATGTTTTTTAAAAAGACAACTGAATGTGAAATGTATTGATCTAAACAGAATGATCTCCACAGCTGAGCTGCAAAAGACAGCAGCTAAACTCTGGGTCCTACAAATGTTTCTACACATTAACTCTACATATTGGCCAGTTCCATAAGTTCAAGGGGACCACTCACTTCAGTAGTTACTGATGTGCAAGGCTGTTTGCAGGATCAAAGCCCCCACTATGAAGCAGAAAGAAAACATCTCCTTGGAGGGAATTACCAAAAAGAAAATACAGGAGGGGGAAGGAACAAAGAGATATTCCAAGATGAGGTTCTGCACTGAGAATAGATGAGTCATGGAAAAGATGCTAAGTGATTCATTAATACCAGAAGCTTAGCCAATAAAGAATGCCCAAGTATGAAACTAATGACCTTGCTTTTACAATACTACCAAACTATTTGCTCATGTAAACTTAACATAGGAATAATTTTCTCCCATTTTGAAAATTTATTGTGCAATTAGTTGTCCCTTTAATAAACTGTATGCATGGCAGTGATAAGGGCTGCTCAAAATACTGAGGACTTTACAGTTTTTGTTTTAAAAAAGAAAAACACTAGGAACTTCAAGTCCTGCCAATTTTTCCCCCCTGCCAAGTCCTATTAGCATAAATGAACAGTTTATTTTAAGAAATGCCTGATAAATTACTCTACACAATCAGTAATGAGGGTACTGTCAGCAAAGGAGAATCATTTCCAAAATTTCCTTGGCACAAATGAGTGCCTGACTAGCTCACAATCATCTTCCATGGCCTGAGGCCCCATTTTATTCCACAAATCTGCCTGACCTCTTGAAAAATGAGTGATTCTATAGAAAAGGTAGCTAAGCAAACCTGTTCTGTTTGTGCTTTCTCTCCTTTCTGGAAAAAAATTAACACATTCAAACTATCTATAGGACTGTTCCCCTAGCTTCATCCTTTTTGGCAGACTGAAAGCTGCATCTTAAAATTATTGTCCTAGGTCATCCATTAAAATTACCCATCTTTTTCCTATCAAAAGTATAAGAAACAAAAACATAAAGCCAAGAAAGGTACAATGTCTTAAGAAAAAAATGAGGAGCCATGAGTGTCCAGCCTGCTTCAGTTAGACTCATGACCTGAGTGTGTTATCTAACAAATCAATTCTCTTTCCTTTTCAGAATATAGTTTCAAAAGTAGAGAGGAATCCCTTGGCACAGTTTATTGTGTCAATTAGCAACTGAAGCCAATGATCATTTATCATCTGTTCTAAACATTCCCTAGTAAAAGTCCCTAAATACTTTACTCATCACTGCTATGGAATTCATTACATTAAAGCAGAGGAAAAACCTTTCAAAGAAATAATTTAAGATTATAAGATTAAAAAAAAAAAAGGTCTAAGAAATCATTTATGCTCTCCTCTCCCACCACTGAAAATTATTTCCAATTGTCATTCCTTTTTCTTAAAAAAAAAAATAAAATCTATTGTTAGTGCTTTGTCCAATTTACTTTTACAAGTCCCAAATGATACATTTTCCAACACTCTCTTGAAGATTACTTGACTGGTTAGAAAGTTTTTATTAAAAATTTTCAGAATATTTCTAATAGGGTTAGTTTACTCAAAGCTGGAATACTAGATCAGAACCTTCTGTGTCCCCTAGCTGTCTAATATAATTTAATCTGCACATACCTTGTGTATCATGTGCCAAGTTCTTCATGTCTAACCATATGTTAAATATATGGTTAAACATTCCTATCCAATGTCAAACAGAATACGAGTACACAGGCAGTCTATATACAGTACCAATGAAGAGAAAAGGTCCCCCAAGTCTTGTGAAGTTTCATAGTAAAAGGACAGGCACCAACTGCCCCCCCAAGAGGTCTGCTGTGAACTCCACTCTGCTTTTCCCTGCACAGCTGTGGTACTGTCAGTGAGATGCTTTGCCTCCCAACAACACGGCGAAGGCTCTGAGGAGCTAAGCATGTAACAGAATCACAGAATGTTAGGGGTTGGAAGGGACCTCTGGAGATCATCTGGTCCAACCCCCCCCCTGTCAGAGCAGGTTCACCTAGAGCAGGTTGCACAGGATCACCTCAGGTGGGTTTGGAATGTCTCCAAAACCAGAAACTCCACCACCTGCCTGGGTAGCCTATCCCAGGTGCTCCACCACCCTCAAAGAAGTTCCCCCCTTCTGTTTAGATGGAACTTCCTATGTTCCAGTTTGTGCCTGTTACCTCTTGTCCTGTCAGTGAGCACCACTGAAAAAAGACTGGCCCCATCCTCCTGACACCTACCCATTAAGTACTGATATGTATTGATCAGATCCACCCTCAGTCTTCTCTTCTCTAGGCTAACCAGCCCCAGCTCTCTCAGCCTTTCTCTGTAAGAGAGTGCTCTCCTGAGCTGCATGAGATCACTGTGCAGACTGACTTCTGGAGCTGAACCCACACACTGATGAGCAGGTCCAGATTACATGCCACAACCACAGGTATCCAGAACTACTATTAAATCCAGGGTGGAAGCAGATTCTAGCACGAAGTATAGTGGACTAGCCGTCATGCCTCTTCAAAGCTCCAGTTCAACAAAAAGGTTTGATCCTGAGCTCACTGTGAGTAATGAAATCACTCTAGTAAGGTTTCCAAGGATGGTTTCCCTTCTCTGGGAGTGAGATTTTAGCCATGGTAAAGTTTTCAGTCCAAGAAACATACATGAGTTAAAATGCAGCCTGACATTTCTGAAAAGCTTATCTCTGCAGAAGCATAACTGTGTGAAACAGCAACAAAGGACATATTCAGAGACTCTAAAATCTCTCAAGCTTTCTCACTTTTCCATATTAAGTTCATTCCAAGCAGCTGCCTAATGAAATGCCTTTTTTTTGCTTTTTTTTCCCCAGAGTGGGGTTCTGAACACAAAACTGCATGAAGCACACTCCACATGTTTTTTGCCAGAAGGAGCACTGAGGACCAACAAAGCAAACCTGCCAGGTCAGACACCTTCTTGAAAGAAGGCTGCCTCTCATCTCTTGGGTCCAGAATTTGACATCAGAAAGGAGAAACACTTTCCACTTTTGGGGGCTCTATTCTGATGCTGCAAAGGTTACAGGAGAAAAGCAGAAACAAATCAAAGTGCTTCTAGGGAAAAATTTTTATTTTCTCTATTTTTATGTAAGACCTGTACGGGCACACTGTCCAGAAGTGGGGGGAACGTCTACTCCACACTAGTGTTGCATTCTCTTACAGCTACAGCTGGACACTCACCAGTTCTGACCACAGAGCACCTTTAGAGCAGCTTGCAGAACAGTTCTGCTGAAAATCAATGAATGTTAAGTTAAACACAGAATCACAGAATCATTATGGTTGGAAAGGACCCTCAAGATCATCTAGTCCAACCGATAGCCGTACTCTTACCCCTAAATCATCCCCTGAAGAAACACATCTATCCTCTTCTTAAAAACCTCCAGGGATGGTGACTCCACCACCTCCCTGGGCAGCCTATTCCAATATTTCACCACTCTTTCAGTAAAGAAATTCTTCCTAATATCTAATCTAAACCTACCCTAATCAACGAGTGTTAAGTTAATATTGCCTTTGCCATGGCCATATGTATTTTCATTTGACTTTTCCTTCAAGAAAACTATGACAGATTTTGAAAGAAAAGAGATTTTGAGCTTCTGTTAGCATCAAGACTACATTCTGTTCTTTATCTTACTTCCCTTGGCATTGCTCATTTACTTGGATTTCGATTTTGTGTGGGCACTATCTTCAGATTTCCCTCTGCTACTAACTTGAGCCTTTACTTTTTGCTGTTGCTGCAAGTGGCTTTTTGATGGTTGTTCATCTGCACAAAGGTACCAAATCACTGACATTTTTCAGATTTTTACTAATTCATTGCACTGAGAATTGTTTCCATTTTGCACCACAGACTTGGTTTAGCTGTGTCAGGGTGAAAATTAGAAAGAGAGAGAGATAGTAGAGTGAAAGGCAAAAGACACTAGGATGTGTTAGTTTAATGCAAAGTAAGGAGAATTCACCTATACAGTAGTCATTAACAAGCTCTTCATAGCCTCTCCTGCTGCCATTAGAGCACCCAGGCTAATGTGACCTGTTCTGGGCTAAATTGTTTGACACCTACTGCCAGGCATGTTTAGTTTTCAGACAGAGTCTGGTACTACTGATCTTGCAAAATATGCTTTTAGATATGTTTTAAGTCCTGTCACAACCTTTGCTCGTATGTCCTCCAGCAAGCCTTCCAGCACCTGCAGCAGTTAGCTTGTCTGACCATCAGAACAGATTTTATTCTCTTTTGGCTGGTTTGTTTTTTTTTTTCTTTCTTTGCTGGCTTTGCATTTTTACCAGGGCTAGTATTTCATGAAGCTGCTCAGCCTCCTGTTGTCAGTCAGAAGTCTGAGCAACTCAGGTTGCTCTTTGCTCCATGGACATCCATGGTTGGTTGACAGCTGCCTGGCTCATTTCATGCAGACCTTTATCAGTAGATCTGAAGTACATTTCAGGGTTGCTGTAACACTCTCTCTAAGCTTTCTAGGCTTGCTGGTCAGTCCCCTTCCTATTTTGTATGTACAGCTCCTCTTTGACAGAGTAAAACAGAGCAACTTCCTGTGACAGCTGCTCCTTGGTTGGCACAGAAGCTGATTACTGCCTGCTCTTCAGAGGACTGCCTGAAGCCTACCATTGGAGATGCAGGTTTTGCTCCATAAAATCATGTCTATTGTATTCTGGAAGACATGTCCTGTTCAGTGCATCTCTCACAGGCACTGACTTTCCTGGGAGGTACCTTATTTTTCTATCATACTGCTGAAGTTTTAAGAAGAAACAAATCTAAGCACAAACCCATAGTTTTGCTGAGGTTCCTTCTAGCAGATTTTTGCCAAACAAAATAGCTGATAGCACTGCTAGCTAATGCTGAAAGGTAAACTGAGGGAACTGCATTTCAGAGACATATTCTGGGCTGCTGTCATAGTTTAATCCCAGCTGGCAACTAAGCACCATACAGCCACTCACTCACTTCCATCCCACCCCTTCCTCAGTGTGATGAGAAGGAGAATCAATAAAAAGTAAAACTTGTAGGCTAACAGATTAATAATTGAAATTAAATATTATAAAAAAATAAGAAGAAGAATCACTGAATCATTAAGGTTGGAAGAGACCTCTAAGATCATCAAGTCCAACTGTCAACCTATCACCACCATGCCACTAAGCCATGTCCCAAAGCACCACATCCATACACTTTTTAAACCATTCCAGGGATGGTGACTCCACCACTGGCCTGGGCAGCCTGGGCCAATGCCTAACAACTCTTGCTGGGAAGACATTTTTCCTAATATCCAATCTAAACCTCCCCTGGTGCAACTTGAGGCCATAATAGGAACAAAACCAGAGAGAAATAAAAGACAAGTGATGCACAATGCAATTGCTTACCACTTGCTGACTGATGCTTAGCCAGTCCCCAAGCAGCAACTGGCTTCTCCTGGCAAACTCCTCCCACTTTATATACTGGGCATGATGTCCTGTGGTATGGAATATCCCTTTGGTGAGTTTGGGTCATCTGTCCTGGCCATGCTCCCTCACAGTTTCTTGTGCACCTGCTCACTAGCAGAGCATGGGAAACTGAAAAAAAAAATCCCTAACTTCAGATAAGCTTTACTTAGCAACAACTAAAACATCACCATGTTATCAACATTCTCACACTAAATCCAAAACACAGCACTCACTAAACTAGCTACTAGGAAGAAAATTAACTCTATCCTAGCCAAAACCAGGAGCTCCAAAGCTGCTTCAGAACAAAACAATGTTGCTTTAGCTTCCCTACAGAGTCTCAGGAACAGTCCATGCCTTCTGATTTTCCTGACTGTTTTAAAGACCTCTGATAATTCCAGATACAAATGACTATGGCTAAAACTGATGAGATTCCTTTCATTCTGAGCACCTTCCTAATTGCACTGACTTTTCCAGGGTCTTGCTGTCATCTCCCTGGATGTCAACTAACAGAGAACAGCACTGTTTTTCTCAAGTTCTACATGTCTACATTCAATCTCATAATTTGCTTCTTACATAGTGACATTGACTGTCTCTTTTGCCAGATCATTAATTTTTAATACCTCCCACATGTCTGGGAATCCTTCCCAGCTCCAATTTACATTAGAACACCTTAGCTGTTGGGCCAAGGTTAAAAGCATTTACACCAGGCAACTACTTTCCTAAAAGTTGTTATCAAGTCAGTTGTCACACACCTCATGGACTCAGCTACCACAATGTGGCAAAACTCAGTCTTAGCCTAGCAAAAAGTTCAACAGATGATAGATTATACAGTCTATTGCCTATTAGTGGTGCTAAGCAGCAAATTCTTTACAATGAAATGTTTAGTAGTTTGGTGAAATGAAGATCCTCAGTTTATTCCAAATTTTCCTCAGCATTAATTAGGCCTCTGAGTCATTCTCTGAAATGGATATAATGACTTTTTTTTCCAATGGATACAATGATTTTTTTTTTCTTTTTGTTATACTCTTGACATTAAGAAAACTGAATTTTAGTCATGTCACTACATGGGGCTTATTTCTGACTTCCACATGATTTTTGTGCAGCTGATTCTTTGAAATATGATCTTACATTTTCTGAAAATACTTGAGAAAGCACCCAGTGACCACTCTCTCTCCTCTGTCATGCTCAGAAAATTACCAGCTTGCACATGTAACATCTCTTGATTTTCAGGAGTCTTCTCTACAGGCTGCATTTGCTCATTGACTTCAAAGACCTGCATCATGAATATCCGATTCTAATCCTCCAGATTAAGGTTGCCACTAACTGGTTTGGTAGGATTAGGCTGCTGATGGCTTCACCATCCAACTGGAGTCAATAAAACAAGACAGAATAGTTCTGAAAATAAATGGAATAGCTGACATCCTTCTTCTGTGTCTTTCTGTGCAATTAATTGCTCTGGATCTCTGCAAGGCAGCCAGAAGACATCTTTCTTTTAACTGTAATCTCTATGTTCTCCATCTCTATTACCATTTTTTATATTTCCTGAGCAGCAACACACAGGTCAGAAAGTCTTAGTAGGCTCTCTCCTTTTTACATGTTCTTCCAGAAGCCAGACAGTTTTCTTTCTGCCTTCTGCATTGTTTCTCTCTGTACATACCCTGCACCATGACACCTGCATTCCTGGTCATCCTGTCTCTGTCCTGCTTCCCAATTTCCTTTAGTTTGACCCTGTGAACTTGTTCTGCACTAATAACACTGTTCTCATCCTTTTCCTTGACAATTCAGCTGCCCTTGCCATTTGAAGAAACGTCTCTGTTTCTTTCAGCAGCTTCTCCTCTATGCTAGAATCATTTGCCCCATAGATGTTTCTGTCTCTCATTAAGCAACCTTCTATATCTCCACAAGAACATGTGGATGCCAGAGTAAGCAACTGTAAGGCAGGCATCGATTCCCCTTTCTGTTCCTTGAGTTCAGATGAAAACACAGTCACATTCCTTCTAGGGTCACAGTATATCAAATACTTTTATCAGCTGCTACAGTGTTTTAGGTATTATTAGTACCAACAATGTCTCATTCACTTCTCTTCTTCACCACAAGTGACAGCAGAAGTGGGTTATCAACCTTTCCCCATCTTTACCTTCCCCAGTCAATGTTTTATTAAGATATATTAGTACTGTTATGCTTGAGTAAGGATCTTCTGTTTGGAGATTCAGCTTTCTTAGTGAAGTTACTGTCTCATGCCTGTTCACTGCTTCACGGCTTCTTTTTTCTCTCTTTAAAGCTCTTGCTCTATTTGTCTTTTGGTAATGCTTTATTCTTGCTGTTAGTCTTACCCAACAGACTGTTGTACCACATAGTTCTTTACTGCATAAGGGGTAACAAAATGAGAGTGCCCCAACTTTGTAAAGTCCAGTGGTACTCTATTGAGAGAATTACCTGCAGAGATCCTTCAACATCCCAGCCACAAGCAAACAAACTAACTCTTTGATCATTTTGCCAAATCTCTTTTTCCTCTTAAGATCAGTGTTCCTCTCTCCCAGCTCCATGTCTTGCTCAGCAAGGATGAACTTGAGAAGACCAGAAAGTAGGAATCTAATGAAATTCTCTTCACTGGTATGGTAACAAAAGACTGCACTACACCCACAGCAACTGCTGCTTTTATTCCATGGAGGCTCCCCATTCTCTCTTAAGAATCAAGTATTCCAGCCGTTTATTTTAAGATAGCTGCTGAGAAAAATATCTCAATACTTATACAAAGCACTGAAAGCTGAGCATAAGACATACTACAAAACAACATCTCCCCTTGAACAGTAAGACAGAGTTTGTGCCATTCAGGACCTTGAACACCACAGCCAGAAACAAGGGGTGAGGCCAATGCACAATGTTACTGATTGTTGACAGCCCCTAGGAGAAGCAGAATAGAAGGATGGGGGGGGGAAAGATCCTCAATAAATCACTTTCTTTTTCAGCTATTTGTGCATGAGCTAGTCTGCCTGCCCTGTAATTTCTATGACCTCCAAGCCTCCCTAGGACTATTAATACCAATTGTTGACTTAATTGGCAGAATAACAAGAAGCTTCTGCCAAAAAACCCAGTTTCTTAACCTCTGCTGGTCTTCAACACATTACAACTACAGGGGAAAGTATAATGCATTTTGTCTTTATGAACAAGCCCAGAATGGATGCTTTCATAGTTCAGGGAGCCATTTCCAGTGTACAGCAGAGAACCAACACTAACCGGGACGTGGACCCACCGAGCACCATCTGGCCCCGACCCCTAGTAGGGTACGTGGAGCAGCACAGCGCAGCAGGAGCAGCGCACCCTAGCCGGGTCCCGGACCCACCGAGCCCCGTCTGGCCCCAACCCCCAGCCCCTAGTATGGCCTGTCTCCCTGCCAGAACCCGAGGCGCTACCCACAACTAGGGCGAGGGAGAGGCGGAGCCAGAACGACTGCAGGGGAGATTTAAAGAACTGTAAGGAGTGCGAGTGACCCGGAGCGCAGCGAACAGGGGCAGGCAAACAGGGATGAGCACGCCAAGAAGGGTGACCATGTCAGTTTGCATGTCAGTTCACACAGGCAGGGCGAGCAGGTGGGCGAGCAGTGAGGGCAGGACGCGAAGCACTGCACCTTGCTAGGGAGAGATGGTGGCTACTCGGAGGAGGAAGGCTGTGCTCCCAGCACCCTCCAAGAGGGATAATGGCATCCAGGTCACTGGATGTGAGGAATGCCACAGGTTTTCACTGGTGGCCACGCTGACTATGGCTGCTTGTGGTGCGAGCAGGTTGAGGACCTACTCCTGTGGGTGGCACAGCTCCAGGATGAAGTGATGGAGCTCAGAGAAGAAGTGGGTAGGTTGAGAAACATCAGGGACAGTAACAAGGAAACTGATCGCTCCCACAAACTGGTCTCTTCAAAAATGGAATGGGAAGCTGCTTCTTGTGGAGCAAAGAATTCTATATCTTCCCATCAGCAAGCTACCCAGTCTTCCTGTAGTGACCAAATGGAGCAGGGTTCCTGGGAGCTGGTCTCTGCCCGGCGAAAGAAAAGGAAGAAGCGCGTTCCTTTGAGTAGTACACAGCCTATAGTACCCCTGCAGAACACATACGGGGGCTCTGCAGGAGGAACCAGTTGTGGGTGAAGACGAGGTCTCACAAGAGCCAGAAATGCCACCAAGGCCAACTCATCTCAAGCCAATCATAAAAACAGGCAATAGAAAGAAAACCAGATGGGTTATTGTAGTAGGTGACTCCCTACTGAGTGGAGCAGAGGGCCCGATATGCAGACCAAACCCGCTTCACAGAGAGGTCTGCTGTCTCCCCGGTGCCTGGGTAAAGTACTGCTCAAAGATGAGCAGATTAAAAACTGTGATGATACCAGGTCTTAGCTTTCCTTTCACTTACAATCATTTCCTTCATACAATAGTTTGCAAAAACTAAATAAATAAATGTTTACAACAAAAAATATTCAGATTGCTGAATTTTCTCATTTATCTTTGCCTATAAATTATATCCACTGAAATTACCTCATTCTTCTCCTACTACTGCTTTAAAACTAAATAACCTCCTTAAGTATCAAGATTGTTATGTTCTATTACAACATAGAATATACATTCATATGTGATAGGTAGATGTAATACATAATTATGTTATAGAAGTATAATATATTATTATATTGCTTTGGATCTGGTGCCCAGTATAAGATTTCTAAGAGTCAGATAAGACCATAGACTTAATAGTTTCTAAATACTTCATTGTTTTGAAGCATAAATGATGATCAATGAATGTTCTAGCAACATATTTGAAGAAGCCCTTCCTATTGTCCTTGACCTCCCTTGCAAGGTTTAATTCCAGAGAGGCCTTAGCTTTCCTAGTTACCCCCCTGCAAACTCTGACAACAGTCTTGTACTCTTCCCATCTGGCTAGCCCCTCCTTCCATGATCTGTAGACTCTGTTCTTCCACTTGAGTTTGTCCACCAGTTCCATACTTAACCAAGCAGGTCTCCTGGCTCCCCTCCTCGATTTTCTGTGTTGGGATGCTCTGATCTTGAGCTTGGAAGAAGTGGTCCTTGAATGTTAAGCAACTCTCTTGGGCCCCTTTATCTTCTAGTACCCTGTCCCATGAGATTTCCCCTAGCAATTTCTTGAAAAGATCAAAGTTTGCCCTATGGAAGCTTAGGGTTGTGATCCTAGTAGGTATCCTGTTCCTACCACACAAGATCCTGAACCCCTACCATCTCATGGTCACTGCAGACAAGGTTGCCCTCAACCTCTACCTCTCCAACCAGACCCTCCTTGTTAGTGAGTATCAGGTCCAGCAGCACTCCCCTCCTAGTTGGCTCATCCATCATTTGCATCAAGAAGTTATCAGCAACGTACTGGAGGAACCTCCTGGACTGGGGGGAATGGCTAGCTGAGTAGGCTTTCCAGCAAATATCTGGGTAGTTAAAATCCCCCATAAGAACCAGGGCCTGTGATTGCAAGGCTACTGTCAGCTGCCTGGAGAAAGCCTCATCAACTTCCTCATCCTGATCAGGTGGCCTGTAATAAACACCCACAACAGTATCACCCATGCTACCCTGACCCTTAATTTGCACCCATAAACTCTCAACTCTCCCCTCATTCACCCCTGGACAGAACTCAATACATTCCAGTTGCTCTCTCACATAAAGAGCAACTCCCCCACCACACCTTGTAGACCTGTCTTTCCTAAAAAGGACACAGCCACCCATGACCACACTCCAGTCATGAGAGCTGTCCCACCATGTCTCTGTAATTGCCACCAGATCATAACCCCTTGACCTGATGTGGATTTCTAACTGTCCTCTCACTGGTAACCCAGGAGAAGAGACTGAACCCCACCTGGCTACGAGCTCCTTTCAGGTAGTTCTCATAGTCAAAGCAATGCAGGTTCAGTGTTTTTAGTTGTGATCTTGTAATTTCTTTAGAGTACTCCCAAACTGCTATGAGTTTACACAAGCTTGTCTAAGTATGTCTGTGTTCATGGGCTGGCAATAGCAGACATGCATGCAGCTGTGCTTTCAGTGAGTGCAAGTTGGGCAACTGGAGTTGGGTATTTGTGCATGATCAGCTTTGAAATTTTCTTTGCCCCACATGTTTGTTTGCAAATTGTACACAAATGGGCCTGATTTTATGTTCCTTGTGATGTTTCTAAAAAACAGATTGCACAGAATATTAAAAAGCTTGTTCTAATCTGCAGGCCTCTGCCTCATTCCATCTCTGCATCCCATTCAAAACCCATCAGGAACGCTCTATTTACACACAAATCAATATAATTTCTTACTGGCCTGCCACAGGCACAATCTTTAAACAACTTTAATTTAAAGCAATAAGCTGACACTAAATTTTAAAATTCATTAAGTTATCAATCCCTTTTAATAGAACAATTATCTGCTTTTTATATGGGTAAACTGTTTTTATTTACTGCTATGTTCAGTCTGGCTTCAGACAGCTGAAGAAACAGGGATTCTTTGCCTTCTTAGGGGATTCTGTTCCGGCCCTTAACAGACTGTGTCAGGAAGGTTCTTCTAATCAGGTCTTGACCCAATGCCTCATGTTTTCTATAGGCCTTGGATTAAGCTAGTTCACATCTGTTCTGTCTTGCTTTAAACCTTTTGCACACATTGACAGGATGGACAAGTTACTTTTCTTTGCCAGAAAGAGAAGCAAACAAATACTCTCAAGTTTGGATCAAATTTGGTGAATAATATAAGCTAAATACAAAACTTGGGGAAAAAAAAATGTTGTGTCTAGTCATAAAACATTTGGAAAAACTCCTGGGGATTTGTCTCCCTCAGAGAACCTCAAAAGAGCTCCAGAATAGTTACCAAAATGGCTGGGGGCATAAGAGGTGGCAGCAATGCTTTATTTGAGGACAAGAGGAAATGGCTTCAAGTTGCACCAGGGGAGGTTTAGATTGGATATTAGGAATTTTTTTTTTTCCCAGGAAGAGCTGTTAGGCATTGGCCCAGGCTGCCCAGGGCTATGGTGGAGTCTCCATCCCTGGAATGGTTTAAAAAGTGTATGGATGTGGTGCTTAGTGACATGGTTTAGTGGCATGGTGTGGTAGGTTGGACTTGATGATCTTAGAGGTCTCTTCCAACCTTAATGATTCAGTGATTCTGTGATTTTTGAAAGCCCAAATTCTTAAGGCATCATTTGAAACATTCAAGACTCAGGTCCAAATCACTGTACTGCAAAGCAGGGTTTTTATGGAAGGAAGATTTGTTGACAGATGGATCAACACTAAGAGCAGGAACAAGTTTTAGAACAGGTGAAGAGGTTGTTGGATTCAAATTTACCCAATCAAATTGTGTCTTTCTTGGCCACATATAAGGGTCTAGAGAGAAAAGAAGCATCAAAAAACATTACTCTTTTCTATTCCTATAAGGGAAAAAAACCTGCACCTGAACAAAAATAACTTGAAATTCAGGCACACAAATGGAAGTATATTAACTAGAAATAGTCATACTGACACAGTTTTCAGGATTAAATGGGAAAGGAAATTAGACATGAGCTTCAAATGCTGCATGACAGCTAAATAGATCAATGTAATTTTTACTGCATGTGCAGGCACCTCATATCTGTAAGTCAGGCAAGAGTGGTCTTTTTGAAAGAGATTTTGATGCAGCATGGGATTAATTTCAGGGCAGGATGTCACTAGAAAGAGCTGTGGGAAGTACAAGAAGAGGAGTAAAAATAATTGCAAGTTCACAGTGACTAAGAAAACTTAAATGTGCCCTAGTTCAGAAGTTACAGATAGAAAAGTTAAATATATGTAAACTGACTAAACAAAAACAGGTACATGTTATATACTAGTGGTAGGCTCTTAATCAACTGAACAGTAAAGTTAACTGTATAAGCCTTATTTTGCCCCTCATTTCTACCCTATCCCTTCTTCCATGAACTACAAAGAAAGCATAGAATCATGTATTGTAATTATTACAATCTGGGGGAAAATGGGCATATATTTATGCTCTTTAGTTATTTGTGAGTTCTATTATCTCATTTTTTTTGGATAAAGTGAGAAATGCAACCTCCTGGGCTAAGGGATTCGCCCAGAGTCAGGCAGGAGGTTTGTGATGCACTCCATACAACTGCAAATTTTTTCTGCAGTATGCAGACTGCAAGAAAAAACAACCAACTAAACAAAAAACCCCAGAGTTATGAAGCTGCTGCACTTTGGACCTGAAAAGACCTCAGCAAATTATTCTACACAGTTTGTCAGAAAGTCATGTAGATGTGATTTCTGCCAGGTAAGTACTTTCACAGGAAGAAAACAGAAGCAGGTCATGAAAGGCATGAAAAAAATACTGTTGCTGTATAAAACTAGGTAACATTGAATTAAAATCATGGCTTTTTTTTTTTTTTAACAATGAACCTGATCAGGTGTTTAAAGAAAGAGGCAGAACTTTGTTGAATTTTGCATGTCTTGAGGACTTCTGAGTAAGATGAGCTGCACTAAAACACAGACGAAAGGAGCAACTTGACAAAATTCTATGCTCAATGCCATAAGAAGGCAAACTACATGTTCTAATGGCTACTGCTGACCATAAAATCATTCATTCTAGGTTGACAGAAAACAGTTGAAGTTTAATCATTCTTTCCATTCACAGGGAGGCAGGGCTTGGGTCAGGATGAGATGGCGGAAACACAAATGAGGATTAGGATACTCAGTATCCTAGGGATTAAGCAAAATTGTCTAAATGTTTAAAACATACTTGTACATTTAATGAAACCAAACTTTTTTTAGCTGACAGTAGATTCCTTTACTTATCCAATAATTATTAAAGATCATAAAGATATTATTGCAATTTATGGGTGTTGAAGCAATTTGGCTGTTTTACAATGCACCCGAGGCATGAAGATATATCTTTACAATCACACCGCTTGCACTGTGTGAGCACCTGGCTGTGCTTGTTACAGAGTGAGGATTAAGAAAGTACTTTCTAAGTAACTATTACTTAGAAAGAAAGGAGTGGGAAACCATTTAAACAGAACAACCAAAAAAGAAAATTTAAACAATTTTAAACAAAGTTGAATGCTAGGGCTGTCACCATTGGTGGAAAATCAAAGAGTTTATTTGGCTATTCAATTAATACTTCAAGGGTTGGGTTTTTTTCCTCCTATGTAGCAGCAAAGTGATACTGTTTACTTACTTTGTAAGACAACATTATATCCAGCTTAAAGGATATCCTGCTATATCTTAGGACACATGCAGGAAAATGCAAAGAAAATATTCTCCAGTAAGTAGAAATATAATTACTGATTAACATTCACAGAATCATAGAATATCCTGAGCTGGAAGGGACCCACAAGGGTCATCAAGGCCAACTCCTGCCTATGCACAGGACAACCCCAAAGTCACAGCATGTGTCTAAGAGCATTGTCCAAATGCAAGAGCATTGTCCAAATGCTGTTTGAAATCCACGAGAGTTGGTGCCATGACTGCATCCCCGGGGAGCCTGTTCCAATGCTCCACCACTCTCTGGGTGAAGAACCTTTTCCTAATATCTAACCTGAACCTCTCTGGGGACAGCTTCATGCCATTCCCCCAGGTCCTGGCACTGGCCACCAGAGAGAAGAGATCAGCACCTGCTCCTCCTTCACCTCTGCTGAGGAAGTAATAAACTGCAATATCAGCAAATTTTAACCACCATTTTACTTGACTTACTATGTACAGGGTAGGAAAAAATCCCCACCTGCCCACTGAAAAATTTTTATTTCACCTCCCAGTGCAGCAGTGCCAGGTCTGGGAAAGAAACACATGATGCAAGAAAAACAACTTTGATTGCCACAACTTAAAGAAAGACAGAAAAACCTAGGGTCTGTCGAGAGGAGAGTCCAGCTCAGACACTCTGAGCAACAGTCCTGGAGAGCCATTGCCTGAGCACCACACAGTGCTGCTGGTCCCAGTTGGTACTGTTACTCCGTTACAATGGGCTTGATGGAAAAGACTTCCAATATTTCTTCATTTCCCCTAAAAACTGAAGTCCCAGAACTATGTAAGAGACAGCTGGTTTCTCTTCCTTACAACATTAACTTTCAATGTATCAACGGTGGAACCAAGACCATTCCGGAAGGCAGAGCAGATATTAAAATATAGAGTAGAGAAATAGTCCAGAAACAAATGACAGAGAAGCAAAAATCCGAAAAGGTTTATTGCTCATGTTTTACTTTAAAAGGAATCTTAAAAGATTCCAAATTAAAGCATCATTCATTAAAAACACAGACTAGCCTTTTCCACATAATCCTGAAGCTTATGACATATTCCTTGCCATTCCTACTTATCTCTTTTCTGCTTTTGCAATCAGTACGAATCTATTGTTTATATATTTATGAAGATTTTTTTGTATTCAGTATTTTGAGGCTAGCTAAGTGAGCTGTCATACATCATTTCTGCTGAGTTCCTCTAATGGTCCCGATATTCCTCAAAATTGAAATCAGCTCTCTGAATGTAAAAGACATAAACAGTCAGCCCTGATGACTAAAAAAGGCGAATGAGGTAAGGGTAATGTCGGTGAAGCTGTGTTTGTCTCCAATGTGCCATAAATAGTGAAGTGAAATTAGACTTTTTCAATCAACATCGGTTATGCACATGCATGCACGCAGACACGCGCGCGCACACACACGCGGACGAAAACCCAGCCTGATGAGAAGCAGACAGGATCAGAAGTTCAAGCAGAGGTTCTTGCAAAAAAAAAAAAAGAGAAGGAAAAAAAAAAAAAGGGGGATGTTGTTGTTGTTCCTGTATTGTAGGCTCTCCTAGCTGCAGGAAACGATGGATTGGAGTACAGACTTCCTCAATTTCCTGCAAACTTCCTCCATCAGAAGTCACTTTTCTCTACCGTATCGATAGTCCTAGTGAAGCTTCCCCCACTACAGTTACATTATATGATCCAAAAGAGATAGCATGTGTCACTAACAGCCATATCTGCTCCCTGTTTTGAAATGGATTGAGCAAACACATAGACACCCCACTGCCATTTCCACAACTAGAACTGGTCTTCTCCATACATGAGGAGAATAAGTATAAATACATACATACATAATAAATAGGAATACATATTAAAAAAAATAGACTTTATCCAAGAACTTCCTTCCCTTAGAAATCAAAGTATTTTTCAACTGTTAACTAAGAACTGAAAAACTGCAAACAATTAGTAAGGTGAGACACAGAGAGTGATTTGTCCAAGGCTAAGGAAGAAATCTGTGGCACAGTAAGAAAGTCCTATTGGATTTCTTGCCTCTTTGTCTTGTTTCTTAAAACCATTCTTCTAAGAGATTGATGGCAATTAGTCTCCATGGAACCACAACACCATTTAATGAATCATACAACAGGAAAAGCCTATCTCTGAAAAAAATGTCTTTCCTGTTTCAGTAGTATATCTGTAATGCACAGTGACAGGAGAAGACCGGAAAAAAAGCCATTTCTCCTGAGTGGGTTGATTAATTAACATAGACCGCCTGAATTCAGTCCAAGAACTCTATGCCAAGGAGGAATCCTGTACTGCCTTTCCTAACTCAGCTTGGAGCAGTCCCCCAAACACATTATCTCCAGAGCACAGAAAGAAATCACAAAGCCAGGTATGAAATTGGCCTTTCTGAGCAATAAAGACATCCTGGATGCAGATCATGGGCCAAAGGACAGAAACAGTGTTTATCAACTCAGGAAACAGGGATGAGGAGAACATACAATATAAACATTATCAAAACTAAGAAGAGTTGTTTTGTCTGGAAGAGGTGTTTTACATGATTTCTACAGTTATATTGTTTCCTGTTTGATGAGAGATGGTTCCGAAGTGTAGGCTTATATTCAAATCCCTAACTCGCTAAGGTTTAAGAAGGGGTCAGAAATGAGGTTTATTTCACAGAGGTTCCTCCTAGTTAATAAATTCTACACAGGTTGGTTTCTTAGGGACAGCTGAATGCATTGCATTTTTTCCTTTAAAAAAAACCAGATTGTATTATAAACACTCTTTTGACTATAAAAAACAACTGACAGCATTTACAAGTCAACATTAGACTCTAGATAATGCAGAAGTTGGGAATATTATTAGCAGATTTTCCCGAAATGTATAAAGGAGACAATAATGGGAAAGGTTTGGGCAAGATTGCACTGTATCCATTAGCTTTTCCTCCATGAGCAGTATGGGTAGGTATCCATTATGCTCCACACTGCAACTCAGAATAAATTACTCCATGGCTCTCAGAAAACCTTATGATACTGCTCTTCAGAAAAGTCCACTGCTCTTTGGCAAAGTAATTCAAGACTACCCCAGATGGTAAAGCTTCTTGAAATTGTGTCTCTTCTCTTAACTGGATTGCCTCTGCACCATCCAGCACCAACTGCAACCTGGGACTCCATCTCTCCACCATCGTTTTTTTGCCCTCAAAAGTACCTTTTGTGCTCTACACTTCCCATTTCATTAAACTATGTCATTTCTCCTCCAGATCTCTATGGAAATGGCTAAGCACAACAGAGCTGAGTGGAGAGATATGGAGGTTAATCACAGAATAAGAACATCATTCAATTTAGAAATGACCTCAGGAACTCTCCAGTCCCTGTTCTTGCTCAAATTAGGGTCAGGTCTGAGGTCAGACCATGTTGCTTATGACTTTATCTAGGTGTTTCTTTAAAACCTCCAAAACAGACCCTGCACAACCACTCTGGACAACCTGCTCCACTGCCTGGCTGTTGCCACAATGAAGACTTTCCTGATATCCAATCTGAATCTCTATTGTCTCTCATCCTCCAGTCATGCACTCCTGTCAAGACCCTGGCTCTTCATGCTGCTAACCTCCCTGTAGGCACTCAGGGAGTTGCTGCCTGGCTCTCCTGAAGCTTCCTTTTCCCAGGCTGTACCAGCCCCTAGTGGTTCCTCAGCCTCTCCAGCTGAGGTGCTCCATCATCTTTGGAGCCTTGCCTTGAACTAAAGATGATCAAAGTGACTTCAGATATAGAACCAGAAGAGATTCATTAGTACAGCCCTGCAATCAGATGAATCGGTACTGTGAAAATGAAGTGGCAGTACAGTACCAGGCCTTCGGGACTCAAGAGAGGCTCTCTCACAGTGTTGCACCTTATGTGTATGTATATAACAAGCCAGCTCTACAATAATTTCACAACACGAATATACTGAATGGCATATGTGAAACATTATCCTAATGAAATCACTCAACTACCACAGAGACACATTTTTCTTTAGAACAGTCTTACAATCTTTTATCCAGCCCCTCCTAGTCAGATAGGATGAATTCCCTTTTTCATATCCATTCGTGAGTCTATAATGTCTTGCTAATAGCAACAGCAGTGTATATGTGCAAAGACATTTTTCCATAAGTACTTGAAGCAAGAGATATCAAAATACAAAGTCTGTATCTCTCCTGCCATCAACACACAATTTTGCAAAGAAAAAATAATAGAAATACGGTTTTTAAAATGCAACTTATCCCACTACAGTTCCACCAGTGCTTATCAGTACACAGAATATCTCAGGCTGGGAATTACTAAAAAAAGGCAAGGGGGGAAAGCATTGACTAGGTGGGGAAAGAACCAGATTCAATACCCATATCAAAAGATATTTAAGTAAAGGAGTGTGAATCACCAAGTCTAACGGTAAAAATGTAGCCTACGTTAAAGTCAATGGCAAAGTCCCTCAGAATTTCAAGGTGCCAAATACACAAGGAAGGACTCATATCCAGATTTCAACCCACTCTCAAAGTGGGGACATGCCTGGAGAAGGACTACTCCAAACGAATATGCTAGATACAGAGGCCAACTGTGATACTTGGAGCTGCAATCTACCAGCTTGCTCTCACTCAGTAAGTGTATGTCACTGCACTCACAACTTCACTTGGCAGCACAAGTCTGACCTCTGTCAAGAGCCTCAAGTGTGATGTTCAATTCAATTACTAAAAGACACATTAAAGTCTTGCTTATATGGTTAAGAAATAGCAGCCACCTGTTTTTATTTTGAGATCAGAGTCATCCCAGTCTCTTTAGAGAGAGACATGTTCAGTCTTTTCAGTTTCAGCATTCACATGAATACCTTAATCTTGCTTAACAAGCAACCCTGAGAGCTTAGCAAAGTTGTCCTCTAACAAATGTTATATATTAAAATATAATCATATTGAAAACCAAAAAGTTGTTACTGTTTAAAATAGCCATTCAGAAGCAGTTTACCTACTACAGGTCTTCTCTGCACACTCTTGCCTGTACTCTTCAGATACATCGCTGACCACAATTCCAGGATACTTCCATTTACCCACCATCAACAGTGGCCAAACTCACTTATGCACTTCAATTCTGGGACAGAGCAATGCACTGTCTTTCTAAAGGTATCAATAGGTCCATTCTGCTCACAACGAATGGATGTCCTTCACCCTTCCCTCCCCTGTCTCTTCCCTCTTTATTCTCCAATGCCAGGAAAGGAAGGAATTCTCCTTTTCCTGCTCAAATATCAAATAATCATTTCATCCATCTGCTTCAATACAAGAAACATTTCATAGAAGGCCATCTAAATGGCAAACCATTAGAGATTCAGATGATTTAGTTCAGTTTAGTGCAATGTCACTGGTTTAATAAAATAAAAAATAACTAAGGATTTGGGAAGTACTATGGCTTACCTATGTAAAAACTCTCTCTCTTGCCAATACGTTCTATCGCTGCTGACAGACATTAGAGCATTCCTTTCATCTCCTTCCTCTTCTCGCAGTTTAACCTATCCCCTCAAGGAGTATTTGCTTTCCCTGAGATAGATTATACACTGTACGCAACATGAAAACCTTACACACTTGCTCTACCATCTGCAAGGCTTTTCTGCCCACTTCTTTAAAGAGAATTAAATCAAAACCCTTATTAGTCTTTTCATTTGGGGTAAACAAACCAGGATTACTTCTCTCTTGGAAACTAAACCAAACTGATTACTATTTCCAGACAGGTGAAATCTAAATTAGAGAAGCATTTTTGAATAAAACCAAGCAAACAACCGAGTCTAGCGGGACCAAATGTGGAATGCAAACTGTGATAAAGAGCAAATACGAAGCATACACATACATGCACACAGAACACCCCTTCTATTCATGCAGAAAACACGATCTAATATGGGATTGATTTCTTTCAAATAATTCTTTCTGCATCCCAGTGTGATTCCAGGATGTGCAAATTAAGATAAATTTTATGGGTCAATTTTTTCTTACCACTGCATGTGCTCAAGTCAAGTGAAATTGATGACAACTGGATGCTGTATCAGAGGGTGGAATTTGGCACAGAAAATCACAATGTAAGGAGAAGATGTTAAAAAAAAATAAAAGTGACACAGTGCTTTTAATGGGGGAGGAAAAAATTCTCAGTGTGGTTTGGGACAGAGAAAAGCATAGAGAAGCAGAAAAAGTTGCCCCAATAGCTAGCAGATGATCAGACAAGGCTCAGTTGTCAAAACAGAGACAACTGCAAGGATCTGAATGAGAATGTTCATAACGGCTCTGGATGAACCTAACCTCACAACTAACTCTAATGGAAGTAAAACTACACTAGCTCCAAGTCCTGATCCACTTAAAGTTTAAAAGAGGAGACACCAGTTTACTACTTGTGTTATTCGGAAATTCAAAAGGCCTATTTCAGATTTCGTCGCTGCAGAACTTCATGTCTAATCTCATTAGATAAAACACTGTGATGAACACTTCAGTACAAACTCCCCTCCTATTCTTCAGGAGGTTATTTTTTACAGAACAAGTGTCCCTAAAAGAAGTCTGTGTAACTTGCAAAATAGACCTAAATCAAAACCAGATTCACGTATTCACGTAGTGATTTAGCAGTCATATTTCTAGCAGTGGGAGGCTGCAAATATTATCAACTCCATCTTCATGTTTTCTGACAACTGACCGATGAAAACCAGAAGCTATTTTGACACACATTTTAACCCATTTTTCTGCTACTGGAATGAATATGAGCACAAATGTCTTCCTGGTTAAACTTGTGTTCATTTGAGTGAACTGTGAAGATGTGTCATGTCCTCAGCTGAGTTCCAGAACTACTCAGGATGTCATGTAGCATTTAATTTCAAGCTCCATTTAGAAAAAAGAATGAAATATCTAACCTGGAACAGCTATCCTCCCGGCTGTCAGATGATTCATTTCCATCACAAGTCCATTGTGCAGCACCTAGAAACAAAAAAAGAAAAACCCCAAACTTAGATATAATATAAAATACAGTCTGTTCCTAAACTCAAGAGGAAAAAAAAGAGATAAATATTATCAAGTTCTTTCACAGAAAATCCAAAAATACAGGGAGCTACACTTCAAGTAGTTTGCTTAATTTGTAAGATGAAAGCCCTGGTGTGTAACAGTACTTATGCATCTAAAGAAATGCTCCTGTAAGATTTTGCATGTCTCACATATCTTTCATCTCTTATATCCAACATCAGACATAAGAAACTGAGCTGCAAGGAGGTCATGCTTTAAGCTACCAACGGACAACTGCTGCCAACATGGGAGAAGAATTGAGACCCCCACCACTTTCACTTTAATCTGCAATAGGTATTGAAGGTCTATAAATAACTCTCTATAAATGCTCTCTAGACTGGGTTTTACTCCCCACTGTTACTTAGTTGCTTCTGAGCTCATGATGGATCACACTATGAAACGCTTAGAAGCTCTATGAACATTTAGGAACATAATGACATAATTTTGATGTCATTTCTGTCCTTTTAAGTGGGTAGGCCATGCTTCAGCCCCATGTATATCTGTATA
The DNA here is from genome assembly GCA_013399015.1 of Galbula dea. Classification (NCBI taxonomy): domain Eukaryota; kingdom Metazoa; phylum Chordata; class Aves; order Piciformes; family Galbulidae; genus Galbula; species Galbula dea. Next base: position 1,127,665 of record VWZX01001929.1, on the reverse strand, counting down.
GGATGATTATTCATTACAATTTCCAGTTTCTTGTCATGAACCTCAACCAGAAAACAATGTATGATACCAAAATTCTCAAGTAACAGAGAAAATGAAATTCATATTCACTGATATACTGTTATTATTAATAGAATTCTGCACCTAAAGCCATTAAGTAATCTTTATCATTTCCTTCCCTATTATTCTGCATCCTTCTAACCCTTGTCTTAATCACATAATCAGAATTCTTAAAAATTATTTAGTTATTGAAGTACCTTCTACAACCAAAAAGCCTCGATTTAACCAATTATTTTTACATCCAATGTAAAAAGTCTAGAGTCCCTCCATGTTAAATGGTCATGCAATACATCAACCTATTCACCTTGCACCATGAGCAACAATGGCAACCTTGACTCTTAATGAACTGGTGTTTGTCTAATTGTTCTTGAAAATGTCCTGTAAATGAGATTATCATTTCCATACCTAGCCTGCCCTGCATTCTCTATTTTTATTTACAGAAATTTTTCTCCCACTACACAATCTAAATACCTTTGCTTTGTATTAAACTTTTTTTTTCCCTTTCCTCAGCTGGACACAAGAAAACAATCATGAGCATCTTCATAATATTTTTTTACATACTTGAAGATTGTAATCACATCCTCCCTCAGTCTGCTCTTTTCTAGACTAAACAAAACTAATTCCTTTAACCATTCTTTCCAGGTCAAATTTTGTGAACCTTTTATCTGCATAGAATTGCATGCTTAAGAAATTCCCATTCCTGAACAGGTAGTGTCAAAAGGTCAGGTCAGCTTTCTCTTAGCTTCTGGGGTGAGCCCATTTAGCTGACATTTAGAAAACCAGATATTTCTGGTAATTGATGCTGGTGGAAGAATGTCTGTTCACTGGTCTAACTGGTTGGCCCTGTAGCAAATCACTAGTTCTATTTCTCTTTCAGAAGGGTAATGCCAATTTTGGTAGACATTTAAGTGAGACATCCAGAATTTTTTTTTTCCAACTGACAACACTGGAAAATGTAATTGCTCATTTTAACTCATATTTAGAACCTTGCCAGCTATGTCATTAATCAAACAGCACTGAAAGTTTGGCCTCCTTTCTACACAACTTACTTTATGCATTATATCGATTATTTGTGACCTGAATACAAGAAAATACACTTATTTGAACTTGAAATCAACAGCACACTCAGGTGCAGATGCAGTTCTTTAGATGGCAAATAAGTCTTTACCTAAAAGTGCCACCATTTGGTTAAAGAAAAACACAGACATTCTCTAGCAGCTGCTCAGGCCTCCACAAAATCTACATTCCTTCCTGTGTTCTGGGTCTCTAAATTCTTATTCTGGTAAGGCAAACTTACATTACTTCTAAAACATTTCTTTTTATTAGAAGCAAATTCCACCTCCCTTTTCTTTACTGAACCAACTAAGAAAAGCTTGCAGGATTTTTGAGGATCACCCATCTAAATCCTATTCCTTTTAAAAGTATTCTTTAAGATGCAGTCAAACTTCCTTTCCATTTTCATGGTAAGTGTGCCACTGATTTTCCCTCTCAGTTACATTATTTTCTCAGAAACACTGCAATTGCCACTACTCTTATTACTCTTATTTTCTACAGTCAGTAAGCCTACACTTAGTTCCAGCTTTTCTTTTGATGAAGACAAACCCCAAGCAATAAATCTGGTCAAAGACTAGGTTTTGTCCCACACCAGCAGTGGTGTAGTTTCCTGTTTCATGTGTTCCATTATTTGGCTTCCCAAAAAAGAAATTAAAGAAAAAAAAAATACAACTTCACTCAGTCTTCCTCATGTGCACTCAAAAATCTATGAAGGAAATAGATAAGATCACTACATCTTTGCCTTTGGGAGAATGCAATGTTCATATCCATTATCATCAAAGACAAGGAAAGTCTGAGAACAAAGGAAGAGACAGAACTTGAAGGACTTCTCAATTGTCTCAATACAACTCAAATAGCCATGATCCTTCTGATGTGGTAAAGTCTTCTATCCCCTTTGTATCCACCTTAGGATAGCATAAGGAACTGATGAATCAAGAAGACTATGTAAAAGATCATGGCCATCAACAGATCCATGTTTTTTCTTTACTTCTTTTCAATATTCCCTGACTCGATCTGCTCTGTTGCTGTACTTTAAATTTATTTAGCCAGTAAAGGTTATGATATGACTTTATTCAAACTACAGCAAATAGAACAATTCATATGCTTATGTCTTCTAACCTTAGAGGATAAAATAATTTAATCTAAAAAACCACTTTTTTTTCCCAATACTATATGCAAGGGAGTCCACTTAGAACCTTGTAAGCAAAGATGCAAACGTTTTACGTGTGTAATAACCAAGGGTGATTTAATACATTTCATCATGTATATTCTCAGTTGTTTCATCATTTGCTCTTAGCTTGTCATGAGAAAAACTATGGAGGTTACTTACATCAGCTGCTATGAAGCTCACAGTAATTCAGCTATAATAGCTTCAATGATTAATTTTGCTCTTTTCCTTAACGTTGTAATAATTGTAAGTTTAAAAGGGACTCATTTTTATAACAGGCAGAGGTAAAATCCCTTAGCCATCTCCTTTCACGAGGAAGATCAAATATGAACTCTAGTTATTTCTTGTATTCTCACCTTGTTCAAAACAATTTTTCAACCACATTAACTTCAAAAGTCATGGCAGTCTGGTGAAGTCCCTGCTGACTGGAAAAGGGGAAACACAGTGACAGAACCAGGGGAAATGGTTGTAAGCTAGAGGAGGATAGATTTAGATTAGACATTAGGAGGAAGTTCTTCACCATGAGGGTGGTTAGACAGTGGAACAGGTTGCCCAGAGAGGTTGTGGAAGCTCCATCCCTGGAAGCTTTTAAGACAAGGCTGAATGGGGCCCTGGGCAACCTGATCTAGTGGAACTAGATGATCTTTAAGGTCCCTTCCAACTCTGACAATTCTATGATTCTATGAACTCTTCTGAGTTAATATTTATTGTATGTTCAGTTCAATGCTGTAATTTTTCTTTCAGTATTTGAGTCTCTCTTGAGTCTCACTTAAAAGCTAAGTGACAACATAAAGAAGAAAATCAGCATAGAATTAACTTCAAAATAAACATATTTGTGATATAAAAATACAATATAGCTGCAGAAACAAATTCCACCTTTGTGTAAAAGACTTGAAAGGTCAAAAATCAAGATTCAAATGGGACTTAAGATTTACTCCTCACCAAGATCATATGGTACATACAGTGGTGTAAGACACTTTCAACTTTCACAGATCCTTCAAAGAAAAGAAGAAACTCTCATTTTTTCTCTCTCCTTGAGCTAGTAAGATGTACAGACTATTAAGGTGTATGGTGGCTTTCTTTGGGAGTTCTGTGTGAGCTTATTTATCTATCTAAAAAACAGCTAGAAAAACTATCACCATACAGGATATGGCTTCAGGGTGATTTAAAGAAATCTGTTTTCTCTTGGACACTCCACCACTTGTCAGAATAATTGATGCTGGACTATGGGCCCTTCATAGATAAATACAGTAACAGATCCTCAGATGATTCATGAATGGAAAGGACCTTTGATATCACCAAGTCCAACTGAAAAAAAAAAACAAAAACAACCCAAAAAAACCACAACAAAAACCAAACACCAACCAGCAACAACAGTACATATATAAAAGGGTTCTTTTGATAAAATGATTATATAGCAAAGTGACAAAAGTTGTGAAACAGATATTAATAATGAAAATTATTATTATCAAGTATTAATCTTCCTTGCAGCCCTCAAAAATGAATGGCTCTCTTACACACTAAGGAGGCAAAATACTTCATTTACTACTGCTGCAGTAGCACAAATGGCAGGTAGGAGAATCAGGAACCTTGTTTTGGCCTTTTATCACATTGATAATAGGGAATTTGGCCACCTAGTAAACATCTGGCAAATTTTTCAATTATACAATGATAGAATCATAGAATGTCCTGAGTTGGAAGGGACCCATGATGATCATCAAGTCTAACTTCTGTCTAGGCACAGGACAATGCCCCAAAACCAAAAACAAACCCCCACCAATCATACCATGTGTCTCAGAGCATTGTCCAGAGGCTTCTTGAGTTCTGTCAGGCTTGGTGCCATGACCGCTTCCCTGGGGTGCCTGTTCCAGTGCACCACTGGGTGAAGAACCTTTTCCTAATATCCCACCTAAAGCTACCTTGGCAGAGCTTCATGTCATTCCTTCAGGTGCTATTGCTGATCACCAGAGAGAAGAGATCAGCTCCTGCTACCAGGAAGCTGCAGACCTCAATAGGGTCTCCCCTCAGTCTCCTCCAGGCTGAACAAACCAAATGACTTCAGTCATTCATGAGGTTCATTTCATAACATGTTAGTTCAACTGCAATCCACATAACCTATCACCCATGACAACATGGTTTCTTTCTGAACTGCCAGCAAGGTTTCAAATTCATTCTAGGTACTACCTTAGATACAATCAGCTTCCAAATCCCAGCTGAAGGAGATGATGGAATCAGAAACATATCAAACATGTAGTCAGCCCCACTATGTCAAGTTGAAAAAGTTCTACTGAGTGGAGAGCCATGCCTTTATAATATGCACTTGTATGGATACCACTCTCTCATGTTTTCATCTAGAGTTTAGTGAAAAGGATTTTCAGGGCCACAAAGGAAATGATGTAACTGTTTTCTCCATGGTTTTGTAGCCACAAGATAGCAGGCTGTTGGTAAATGTAATTACTACTCGTGCCTCCAAACCACAAGAAAATAATAATACTGTTTTTCCTGTGCATGCCAAACATTGAGCTATGGCCATAATCACCCCCTCAAGAAATAACAGCACATGTTGTGAACATAATGTCACACTGGAAGTGCATCCCACATCCTAAAAGCACCTCTTTCCAAATAAAAAGATGTGAACTCATATGAAATTTGAAAAAGATATTAAATGTGTCCTTATCTGATGCCTTGTTCCACTTGGTCTTGTATTTCTTTGAGGACAAGAGGAAATGGCTTCAAGTTGCACCAGGGGAGGTTTAGGTTGGATATCAGGAAAAATCTCTTTCCAGAAAGTGTTGTTAGGCATTGGCCCAGGCTGCCCAGGGCACTGGTGGAGCCACCATAGCTGGAGGTGTTTAAAAGGCTTGGGGAGATAGTTTAGTGACATGGTGGTGATAGGCTGATGGCTGGACTTGATGATCTTAGAGGTCTCTTCCAACCTTAATGATTCTGTGATTCTAGAACAATGTTACACAGCAGAATGTTTTGTGTATCAGCATGTTCCCTCTCCCCCCTCCTCTTCTTCAGTGTAACGGTCCCAGTATTTTCAAGACCTGTTGCCAGTGGAAGTTGTCTTTTATCACTATTAAATTTATTATTCTTCTTTCCAAACATAGCTTCTAACATACAGGGCTCACCTGGAGAAGGTAATACTGTCTCTCTCTACTGTAAGAGCCATGGAAGTGTTGTATTAGTGAATCAAATCTCTCTCAACTTCACCCACATCTACCCCTCATATTTCACAGAAGCACAGAATTATTAAGGTTGGAAGAGACCTTTAAGATCATCAAGTCCTACCATCAACCTATCATCATCTTGCCACTAAACCATGTCCCTAAGTAATATTTGAAGCATTTCACCATTCCATGCTGGAACAGCAGATAATTCAAACACAATGCTCTGTAGAAATTTTGACATTAATGAAAATTGGCCTTTTTGTTTCTGACTGCTTGTTAATTTACCTCTTTACTCCAGACCCTTATCCTGACCCAGTAATTGATGCTTTCTGCTAGTTTTAGAGATTGCTTGCTCTGGTAAACTTTTCTTTGTGGATGTGAGGTGATGGCTTTGAGAAAGCCCTTCTTATGCCACAGCTTCACAGCTTTTTACACATATGCTGTAGACAAACTTACTGTTCAATAAAAGACATGTCAATATCTGCCTAGGGATGGGGGTTTGATGCCTGAAGCATACAGCTTTGGTTCAAAAAGTCCTGATCCATGTGATCCATATTCAAATACTTCTTGCTTTTCTATTTGACTGTGGTGTCTCCTGTTCTACTAGAGAACACTACAACTGGACTGCATGTAGATTATTAGAATTCAGTTTACTTTTTATTTAGTATCTTTTGCCTGAAGTATTTTTACATCCTCCAGTCTAATAGTGGTTCTGTAAACTAGCTATTGGCTCTTCCATACTGAATTTAAGTTTTACAGTAGCCATAACTTTAACCCAAAAAAGGCCTGCTCTGATACAGGACTTCAGAGTTTCTTACCTGCATTCCTGTATCACACTTAAGCCAAGAAATGCCATTCCATTTGCATGCTCTGGAACTAACATTTCAAGAAGGCAATCACTTAAGAGTGATGAGAAATTGCTTCCCTCATGCTCTATCCTACTGTGACATCTGACCAGCTGAAGGTAGGTGAGGTCACCCATTATTACTACCTCATTAGGCTTAGTTGCTTCTTTGATCTCCTTCACCATTTTGGACTCAATATCCGTTTCCTGATCAGAAGGCTCAACAGTATAGCCCTAATACTGCTCCCCCAGCTCTATGACCTCATCTGTCCTTCCTGTTCAGTTTATAGCCAGGTATTACACTCCCCTATTGATTTTTGTCATTCCAACATTCTTCTGTAATGGCTACTATGTCAAGATCCTCCTCCTTTGCCAGGAATTTCAAGTCACCTGTTTTTTCTCTTACACATCTGATGTTGGTATACAGATATCCGTGGGGTTTGTATGCATTTGGGGAAGCAGGGAGTTGGCCACATCAGTTTTTATTTAACTCTTAAGTTGGACACTGTATTAGCTTTCCAGAATTTCTCAGTTGTCCCTCCTTCAGCTTTGCTCTACATTTCAGTCCTGTCTCTTACACCACTTGTTTGACTGACATCATTAGCAGATGGCTTTAAATAGCATGAGCCCTCATTTATCAGCTTTTCCTCAACTCCTGTATGAGTAACCACACTCATTTATTTCCCACACCAGCAATCTATTTTCACTATGCTTCTAGACAACCCCTTCCACAAAGGTTATTCTTCCTCCAAAGCTCTTTGTAAATATCCCAATGGAAATCCAACTTCTTGTCATCCATTAACTGAAATATCAAAAACCTGAAACTATGGAACCTGCACACGAGGCTCAAAGCAGTTCAGAAGTGAGCATAAAGATGATGAAACTTCATTTCCTGGATAAGTTTCCAGGATTCTTTCAGTGGATCATAATACTGGCACAGAATATATCCACCACAGTAAGGTCCTCTCAGGCACCTTATGAAAGTCTGCTGAAGCTCTGGCTTCACCCTCTTTCTCCCCGAGAATCTGCTCAGCAAATTGTTCCTGTGGTCAACGTGAGCCAGGTAATTAATGTTTTTAATAATCCTATTTCCTACATCGTCTTTCAAACTCAATAATGGAAGTAAGATACAACAGGATAGTTCTCATAGTCATATTTTAATTCCCTTAGCACCTACTGCTGCAGAACAAAAAAGTCCTTCCTGCTAAATCAGTATAATGCACAAAAGAAAGAAACATTAAATAATAAAAAAAAAAAAAATTAAGCAATAAAAACCATTTGTGACAGAGCAGAAACACCTTTGCCATTGTCTAATCCTGAAACACATACTTAGTCTTGAGAAAAAGTCCTAAATTCAATTTATACCTCACAGTCTGGGTAAATATGAGACAGCTGCTAAATACGTCTATATAAATCTCAAATGTTTTCATCATATGTATAGGAAAATAATGAGAGGAAAAGAAGGCACTTTTATTCTAATAACAGACCATATTCCAGCTAAGAATTAGGTTTTTAACTCTTGTGGAGAAGCAAGTATTTCAGAGGGGTTTATTAGCATACAGTATAATTAATATTTATAATGAACAGCAAGGAGATTATAAGATCTATAACTCAGGCCAAAATGTACCAAAATGCAAGGACACAAATATGTAATTTAACTGCATCAGTTCTGAAAGTTGGAGACCTGACCCTGACTTCAGAGAGAGCTTTTGGGGTGCTCAAGAATCAGTCCCCTGCCTTTTGGTGCCCTTGTTGCCATCAGTCTGGAAACATGGCAGAGGAGGGAATCTGTCCATATTGGGTAAAATAGAGATTTTTTTTTTTTCAGACTTTTTTTTTCCTGGGAACTGGAATGTGATTGTAAAACCAGATTTCTGGTGGGATTGAATACATAAGTCCTAAATTCACAGAAACATTGGCTGTGCTGCTATTTGGATATGAGACCTGGCTCATCCTGAGAGCAAGATGGGGAGTGGCTGCAGCCAAAGCACTGGCTCTAGGATCAAAGAGCCTGTCTCCAGCTGTGGCACACCTGTCATATATGACACTGACAACTCCACACTGATCACCTGGAAGGTGCTATAGAAACAGATTGATTTTATTACTGCAACAGGCTGAAGTACTGACTGGTTTTGCTTCTTTCAATCAGAACTGCCAGTAATTTACTGCTAGCAGCAGTGTTACAAATCACTGGAGGTTTGTATTTTTCCTGCTTTAGATTATTACAAAGACTATATTCAGCATTTAAATATGATGTTTGCAGTTTCTCTGATCAAAAAGCATGGACAAACCCAATTGGTAAATAATTTTTAAAAATGCAAAGGAATGTAAAATTGAAGTGTCCTGGATTGTATGTGGGTTCTATTATTTTGGTCTCAAGGATTTCATGTGAAAGGCTTTCACTTTATTTCACTGTAACTTATCTCTCATATTAAACAACACAAAAATAAGTTTCCAGATGTTTTCCTTTGTGGAAACTGACTTGTAAATGCAAATGAATGTGTGTTGCTGCAGTAGTAAAAAGCTAGGACAGCCATGCCTTCAAGCAGTGTACAAGGACTGGGAGACTGGTGGGAAGAAAATACTGAGAACCTTTCCACTGCCACTGGTTTCACAGCAATTCAGTAGCTATTTCTTATGTTCATTATGGGCAGGGATCACATGCAGGCTTGCCAACAAAGCTGGAGATGATGAAGAGAAAATTCTGATGGGTTTCTGGAGGGCTCTGGATTTCTGACAGTATAGAAATGAGCCACAGGCATTTGCAACTCTGGATTGAAAAATATACTGAGGTGTTTGACCAACATGTTGGAGAAGTGTTACTTCAGAACATGCAGTCTTTGACAATACTGAGGAGTAAGAACAATTCTAATGGTTCTGTTCTAGCAATCATGTGTTTTCTCAGACAGGCATGCATGTCATGGCAAGAATACACTTCTAGAAGGAAAAGAAATCTCAGTAGTCAGGAAGCATCAACTATTCACAAACTTACTGCTGGGCTAACAGCAAGCAAAGGAATCATTAACAACAGCATTGTATTATCCTGCTAATACATCACTTGGTTTCTGATGGTCTTTGGGGACCTCACCTGTTTCTCCCTGGACAAACTACATAATTAGTGCAGTTTTTCCAAGCTTGCACGCCACACTGAGTTCCCAAGAGCCTTCTTTTAAGTACTCCATCCATCTTTCACATGCCATGTAAGTGTTGTGGTTTATTTCTCTATCATTCATTGTCTTGTTAGAGCCAGTCTGTCAGTTCAGAGCACTCACCCCTCCCCAGGACTTGCTCATTCACTGAGGAATGCCACTTCAACACTGGCACCTGCTTAGTACTGTAAAGTACATCCAGATGGGAGCACCTCCCTGCAGACCCCCAGCCTGCTGCAGGCAGACGTTCACTACACCTCTACTCTCAACCAGTGTATTCCTGCATAGTTTTGCACTGACCTTTATAGCCCTTTAGAAAAGGAACTGTGACTGCAGCTTGAACCACAGCGTTTTGAATGAAGTCAACAGAGTGCTGTGCAGAAACACAGGCTACACTGGTAAACAGAACAGATGCTGTTCAGTTTCAGTGGTGGGTTCTCCTTCCTCAGCGCTCTATGTCCTGGGCACAGCCAAAGGAAGTTTCACCAGCAGAAGCTTTGGCACATGATTTATACTTTGCCCCATTAACATTAGCCTTTCTATCAAAAGCATTTAAGATAGAGAACTTAGGAATTTTATCTATGAGTACACCAAGGAGTTGGGATTCAAGAGTGCTACTTGAAAGACACGTATTGAGAAGCATACTTAGGTGAAAAATAAGTTCCCACTTTGTATCAGTATCTTCCACTCCTTTCTAGCAGTTGAGTGCTTAACTATTTTTAACAACTTTTCCATTATTAACTTTTAATTTCACAAGTTTTATTACCCCACCATAAAATTGCTCTCCAAGTTGCAGCAAAGCAAAGACAAACTAAAGCCAGGTAGGTATTTCAGAGCTATGAGTGTACAGAAGAAAGAGGGGAATCAGAAATGATGCTCCTTAAATAAAAAAGCAAAATAAAACAAAAAAAAAAATCCAAAACCAACCACCCAGAAAAACCCCTTAGTTTTGAAAATACTGCATTTCACAGTTACTTAGTCAATAATGTGCATCAGATGCTCTGAGAGGATTTAACTATAAAAAGCAATTTGTATTTAATACTATATATATATACCTATGAGCAAAAAACAATACAGCTTTATAAATACGATGCTTCCTACAAACTTTGCACTGCTTCCAGACTTCTCTTGCTTTGAAGTTAATGATCCTATGCCATTAACCTTAACAATGAAAATACAGGACCTAAATTCACAAAGCACAATGGAACTATCATAGTTTTGAGTGCTAATGTACAGACTTAGCAATACCCTGCAGGAATGTCACCAGCTACTATGCTATAGAATTTATTGATGTTCCCATAGAGAAACATCAGTCAACTGGAAAACATACATCAACTACCTAATGGAAATGAATCTTAGCAAAGCATTCTTCATTTTCTTAGGACACAGAAATGTTAGAAAATTGGAAAATGTTAGACACAGAGAACCTGATAAAGCATTAAATTGGCATTTGTGCCCTGATCTTCCACAGTATGTTCCCATTTATGTTCAGACCTGCCATATAAGAATCCTGAATTTTGTTCTGTCCTGTTGGGTTCCCAGTGAGGACACCTCAGAAAGCAAGTACCAGGGATAAGCCTCAAAACTGAAGGATCTGCTATTCCACATTCAATTACCATGAAATTATTATCCCTAAGAATTTATATTCAGGCAACTACATGCTGACTATAAGCCCTATCAGTCCCCTATGACATGATTTCTTCATCTTAGTTCCCAGCACAACCATTATCAGAAATCTGGAGAGTTCCCAGAGTATAGAGACAAGAAACTCTCACATGTTCTCCAGAAAAACAGCCTCATACCTTTTACAGATCAGTTGATTAGAACATATGGTTGCTGAAAAATATTGTTATATTGAGGGTAGGGGAGGAGGGGAAACAAACAAAAAAAAAACAACCCACAAACCAAAACTGAAAACACTGAGGACTGATTTTTCCACCTAAATTTTACACCAGTTTGCGTGAAGTGGTTACCTGGGTAAATTCATACCTTCAAATGGTCTGACCTGTTTTGGAAGTCACAGACAACTTTAACTCCTCAACTTTATGTTGAGCATTTCTTCTACTTCAATAGCAGCACCTACTACACAGAATCACAGAATGTTAGGAGTTGGAGGGGACCTCAAAAAATCATCATGCCAGAGCAGGATTTTTTTACATAATATTACATAAATTAAGACTAAGATTTTATAGTAATTCAAAGTAGAATGGGCAGTAATCTCTCCCTGGAGGTGTTTAAAAAATGTGTAGATGTGGCACTTAGAAACATGGTTTAGTGGCATGGTGGTGATAGGCTGATAGTTGGACTTGATGATCTTAGAGGTCTCCTCCAACTTTAATGATTCTGTGATAAATGAAGATTATTTTTTCCAAAGATTTAAATCCAATCAGATGTTCAATGTAATTGGAAATGAATGCAACTTGTACATGTCTACATACCAAACCATCTTAGGGCCTTCACAATACCATCAATCTGCAACACTTCACTGTATCTTGAGTTCATTTGAAGCAGACTCCACAGCAACTAACATTTGCTAGAAGAAATCTCTCATGTCAAGCCGTAAGCATTTCTCTGAGTATCCACCTTATGGAAGACCTTTCATTCTAACTAGTGCTACTTAAGCAGGCAATTAGAATGACAGGGAATCAAAGTATACAAAATGCACAGAGGTGACATCTAATAAAATAAAATTCAAAATATGGGGTTTAAAAAAGGAATTGTCTCAAGCTTGCTTGAGACTAGATCCAACCCGCATTAAATTTCAGTACAACACAAATGCATCAAAATTTCATGTTTTGGGTCTTTTGACTAAAATGCTAACTTATTATATAGCATTTCCTACAATGGCAAACCTATCTAACAAACTCTAGTTGTGCAAAAGCATTCTTCTTCCAGAACTTCTTTTGGACAACAAACCTCTTCAACTCCTTTGTATTCCATGCAAGCCACAAGAAGTCTGTGTAGATAATCTCACTTGAGTAACAGAGCAAGTACATCTGTTAAACTGTCTAGTTTAGAAAAAAAAAAGTGATTAAAAAATGCTGTAGCAATAAAATTGATTATGATTTGGCTGGTGACTAAAATCAGCCCATTACTATCATCTTGTGGCTATTTACTGAAGTTTTTTTTCACTCATCTGACTGATCACTTGCTATTCCAGACATCAGTTGGGAGAGTTTAACATTAAAATATATGCTTGGTAGTTCAGACCAAAAGGGAGTACTGTAATGTTGCAGATGTGAGGCTGGTTTGAAAACAATATGGTACAACAATACAGGTGTGAAAAAAATGAACTCACATTGTAGGATTTCTTGCTCTGTCATGCAGGTAGGGGATGACATTAGAAGTAGACCTTACGATCCACATTCACTTCAACTACCATTAGACACTTGCCTGAGGATTGTAAGATGGCAACCAAATTTCCCTCATCACAGGCAACAGAGAGAAAGGAATTTCCAAAGAGTGATTATAGAATCAAAGAATAATTATAGTTGGAAAAGACCTCTGAGATCATCAAGTCCAAGCCTCCACCCAACACTACCATGGCCACTCCTAAAGCATGTCCCTAAACACCACATCTACACATCTTTTGGACAGTTCCAGAGATGGTTATTCCACCACCTCCCTGGGCAGCCTGTGCCAATGCCTGATAACCCCCTTGGTGAAGAAATTGTTCCTAATATCTAATTTGAACCTCCCCTGGCATAACTTGAAGCCATTTCTTCTAGTCCTGTCACTTGTTGCTTGGGAGAAGAGACTGAGACCCACCTCACTACAGCCTCCTTTCAGGGAGTTAGAGTAAAAAGGTCTCCCCTGAGCCTCCTTTTTTCCAGACTAAACAATCCCAGTCCTCAGAGGACATGACTGGTATTTGATTATGATTATCATATTACTCCATTAACCATGGAATAATAAGAATGTTACTACCTCCAAAAGCTCCCTTAAATGCTTTGTTTGAACTGAGGTGTATTCAGGACTGTGTACATCAGTTCCTTATCTGTAAAAAGTGAGGAATAATATTTCCACAGTTTTTCAGAAGAATAAATGGGACACTGAAAGATACATAGGGGACGTGGTGTTGGGCTTATTTCAGATCAGTGGACACAAGTCATCTGCCTTCCAATTTACAGCACCAGAGGTGAGACAGGATGCCAAAACAAATCTGCATTATATAATAAACCCCTCAGTAGTTCTGAAATTCACTGCCACTGCTCCCATATATCCGCTGACATAGATCTTCCTTATCAGTTCCTTCCTTTTTACATATAACAAAACAGTCAAAGGCTTAGAGTCAAATACTCTGTGGGCTGAAGGAAAAAGCAGTAATGCATTCAGAAAATGTGACCTGAATAAGTGGTAAGTGTGTAAGGTACAAAAGCTCAGCTCAGATGTATGTATACACCAGTTTTCCCTTTCAGCACTCCCAAATGCTTCATCTTGAGTCAAGCCTTTTTGCTTCTAGGCAGCTGACAGTTAGGGTGTGCCTGCATTCTCCCTTAATCCATCAACACGTACTTGAAAAGAGATACTTCATCTCCAGAACAATTCTGGAGTTCTTTTCAAGTTCTGCTCGTGGAGATAGCTTACTTATTTGTCTTGCATAAACACTTCACTCAAGAAGACAACATCAAAGACAGCAGAGCTGTCATAAGTCTGATGCTTGCTTTTTTGTTATTGTGACTGCTCAGCTATTCAAGGCAATGAAGTCTTTCCTGCACTTCACCTTCAGAAACCATGCTAAGCTGGGACTATTTTCAAATTTAAGGAACCTGGTAACCCAAGAAAAAAAACCCTAAAGTTCCACATACATAAATGATACCCAAATGTAGCTACAAGATATTTAGCTTATATTTACCTTGTGTTTGATTACTAATTTGTACATGCTTAATTTTGATTGCAGTTTGTTATGGGAGGAAAGCAAATGAGGCAGGAATCCAATCTGCTCTTCCTGAGGTAGCTCCACAACATGAATCAAAGCATGGTAAACAGAGATTTGTTTCAAAAAGCTCTAAAATGCTAAAGTAAAAGCACCCATAGTTGCTTAAAGGCTCACTGCAATTAAGTAAGAGTAATTTTACCAAGAGAAGTACGTAACTGGGGACCTGGACAAGGAGCTGTGTAATGTAACCTGTGATTGGGTGTTTATTAGCTAGCAAGACAACACAGATCCTGCTGTCACTGACACAAACAGGAGTCAGAGAAAAGCCCAAGACATGCTAGGCTACTGCTGTTCTGTCAGGTTTCACATTGTAGCCTGGTAATAATGAATCTCAAGAGGACAGTCTGTTGTCTCTTGGAAAACTGAAGTATTAAATACTTTTTCCTTATTACCCTTCCTCTATTTAGGTATAAGTTCTAAATGACAGGCTAAAGACATCTTCCAGGCATGCAAAATGTTCTTTCCACCGCTAGGCTAGTGATGTTAGAGTGATGTACTTCTCTCATGGAACTTAGCTGCCTGAATCTTTCTCCTAAACCACCCTTACCTTTCTGTTTGCAACAGCTGTCAGAGTTTCAAACTGCTATTAAGTTCAGGAAAAACTGATCTTTCCAAATCCAATCAAAACAACATGCTTAAAATCATTTAGCTACTTCATCTTAGAAGACCTGTGTAATCACAGAACCATTTGACACTGCAAATAGAACATCGAAAGCCCTCAAGAACCTCATCTTAGTCTAGTTCTTGTTTTTGTAGCAGATTTCTAACAGGAACCAATCTGAAAGAAAAAAAAAAAAACCTCTTCTTTTCATACCAGCAGAAACAGTACAGTTTTATTTATCAGATTTACAAAACAGAGCTAGTTTTGATGGATTACGATCCAGAAAACTGTGACTGCTAAAGTTTGCAACTAGTAAAACACAACACACACAATAGTTCATCAAGCTCACATTACTGTGCAGTAGTGAGATGTCTTTAGAAGTATATTCTTCTTCTTTTGCTAATCAAGGCCAAAATTTTTAAATGAATTTGAGAGCAACATGAAAACCATATGCTCAGATTTGACAGCTGTGATCAAATGACAATAGAGATCTGTTAGTTCTCCCTTTAACTTTGTAAATATGTGTTAAGAATGCTTCCCAAAATCATCACAAGGATTAACAAAACACTCTAAAGCATGCAATGACAGAAGTCTAGAAATCAGCAACTAAAATTACTATGAATAGTTATCAAGGAAGAAAAAGAATACAAAAAAAAAAGACTTCAGCTACATCACAAAATTTCAATAATATAATTCATATTTATTAAAAAATTAGTTCCAATCAAAAATATAGACCAAATTCAATACCCCTATTAGCTTTAACTTCTACTTATTGTGACAATGAATGGAAGTTTCAGAATTTGATCTTCTACTTTTAACATTTATCTTATTTATCTGGTGATAACCTTCCCAGTGAAGACTGAAGCAAAGAAGAAATAAACTGAGTAGTTATCAAATCACACTGCTTTGCCTACTTAGCTTCTCTCCTTAAGCTAATCACAGAATCACAGAATGTTAGGAGTTGGAAGGGACCTCGAAAGATCATCTAGTCCAACCTCCCTGCCACAGCATAATGTCACTATGGAGAAAGAAAATCCTAATACAATTTTTGAAGCTCCATGAATAGAGAATGCACATACATAGTTTTTAATACTTTCCATTGCCATATACACTTCAATCTGCCTGTCATTCAGCTGGTTTAGGAAGTACAGTACTTGTGCTAATGTGGCCCAATTAATAACAGCCAGAGAGAACTCTGCTATTTTAATTCTACGAATTCTTGCAATGTTCTCTAAAGCAGTGAGAAAAGTTTTGAAGGGGGGACTAGGAAAGGAGTGAAAAATGAAGCAGGCACATGGTTTTCATTTGGGGGTGGGAGTCTGTTATGAAATTTACTTGACTGCTGCAGGCAATATTGGAGGATTAAACGGAAACTGGCTGAACCTCAGCTTCCAGTTTATAAAGAGCATTCACTCTATAAAGTTTCCTTATAGCACCTTTTTACATAATGAGCTTTAACTAAATTCTGTCAGCACGGAAAGTGGTACAAATGGTTTAAGATGTGTCTTACTTCACAAATTCAGAAGCTTTTCCTTTCAAAGGCAGACAAGCAGCTTTAAAGGAGGGCTTGAAGCAGTGGAAGATGTTGTACCTTTCTCATATCTCTTGCTTTCCACTGGACTTGAACAAATCTGCAGCAGGATGTTGATCTCATCAGCTGCAACTGTCTTTTACCTGATTATTCCCAAACTATGTATACATAAAGCCCAGTCCCTTCAGAAAGTGTGAATTTTTCTGGTACTACTATAACTGGTAAGAAACATAGGAAGGACAAATATATAACCTGATGTCATTTATATTTGATTTTCTTCATTTTCAATTTGTTTCCCATATTCCTGTTCTGGGCTTAGAACAATTTTATCTGTAATATGCCTTTCTGAAATCTGCTTGACTCATGAAAGTGGCTGCCCCTCTTTTTCTTTCCTCTTTTTTGACCTTGAAGAATTTCCTGCAGGCTCAATCTTGCGTAAGTACCACTGGATGTTACAAGGAGAAGAACACAAGAACATCCAGCATCAAGATTTATAGTGTCATCCCCCTGCCCTCTTTTTGTGGTTGTTGTTTTGAGCTAAATTCAGTTCCTAATTATTACAAATAAAATTGTAAATGATATTTTGGACAGTTATGCTTAGAGAATCACAGAACATTAGGGGTTGGAGATCATCTAGTTCAACCCCCCCACATCAGACCAGTTTTACCTAGAGCAGGATATAGGACATTATTCCAGGTGTTGTGCAGCTACAAAACCTCTATTGCCATTCTAAGAAGACACAAATCTTAAGAGACTTAATCATTCAAACACTTCTAAGAACATAAGCAGCTTTATCAGTGTACAACATTCCTGAGAACTCAAAGCAGTTATGCCATTGATATGTGAAACTGAAACTGAGCTTTTATTTTCAGAACATAAATTTTAAAATCAATAGAGTTAAATTCTGTTTTTTTCTTAACCAGGAATAGTGGAGTCTTCTAAATGTAAAGGAGTGTTTTTAACAGTGTTATCCTTCTGAAAATAGTTCCTTGCTCAAGTCAAAAGGATAAAAATCATGAATTCTGAGGTCAAATGAAGTGTTCATTCCAGCTGGCAAATAAGTGCTGATATTCATGTTCTGATAAAGTATAAATGAATTTCGTTTCAAAATGTTACTTTGAGATGAAAGATCAAAAAAGTTCTAAACAGTCCCAGATACATTTTTCAGATGAATCTATTTAAGGATTTACCACATAGTCCAGGTTCAAAAATACCATCATCTGGCAATATCAGAAAAAGGTTTTTCACCCAGAGGGTAGTTGGGCTCTGGAACAACCTCCCCAGGGAAGTGGTCACAGCACCAAGCCTGATGGAGTTCAAGAGACACTTGGACATCATACTCTGGCACATGGTGTGATTCTTGATGTTCTGTGCAGGATTAGGAGCTCAACTAGATGATCCTTGTGGGTCCCTTCCAGCTCAAAATATTCTATGATTCTTTCAATAGGTTAGACATTAGGAAAAGGTTCTTCACCCAGACAGTGGCAGAGCACATGAACAGGCTGCCCAGGGATGCTGTCACGGCACCAACTCTCACAGAATTCAAGAAGCATTTGGACAATGCTCTTAGACACGTGGGGTGACTTTAGGGTGGTCCTGCACATAGACAGGAGTTGGACTTGATGATCCTTGTGGGTCCCTTCCAACTCAGGATAGCCTATGATTCTAACTTGTCAAAGGACCTTCCTTGTAAGTACTGTACAAATGAAAACACTGAAATACTTTATAAAGATTAGGTACTTAGTTTCATTTGATTTGTAAAGATGTTCATGGATTTGTTAAAGTAAGGAAAGGCTATAATAATGTAAAATATAGACAAATGTATAATGCTAGATTTGATTAATATCTAATCAATAGAGAAGTCATAATACAGCAGAAATTAAAATTCTACTTGGACAAAGCACTGGTAACAATGCAAACAGGTGATAGTGAAAACAGAATTGCCCAAAGAAAGTTCTAACACCACATGTATTTGTCTGTTTATTGGTTGGTTTGTTCTTTTGCAGCCAGAATTATCTCCTTGAACTCCATCCCACAATTAACAAAGTTTCTGGCATACGAACTCAGCAATGGGGGACAGAAACCCTTTTGCAAGCCTCATATAAAATGTGATATTTATACTATTTTCCGGTAGTAATCAGCACTGTCTGATGTGCAAGCAATGTGTTGAATGCCAAAGACACTCATGTCTGGTTAACAGTTGTTGGGTGATTTTGCTGAAAGCTATGTGTTGGAACAGAAAGCTGTCTGCGGCAAAAAGGCTTGTGCAGGAAGGTAGGCAGCCTCCTTCCACACACTGCACTAATGATGCCTCTTCACAGCGACCACATTTTCCACTTGAGATCCTGGCTCTAAGAAGTCCTACAATCCTCACTAAGGGAACATAGAGGGAAGAGGTCCTATCCCCTCCTCAAAGTCTCAGTTCCCAAATTCATAAATCAATCAAAATGAAAAACAAGAGGAAAATCATCCTGTCAGCTATATTAAGAATTGCTTATTTTAAGCAAACTAATAATGCTACTTTGTCTTTCTTGCTCAAAGATCTCACTATTCTCTGCTTTAGGTAAACAAGCCTCAGATAATTTAAGTGCTACCTTGTCCAAACATTTTTATTGGGTTGTGAAAAGACAGTGAAATGAAGGGCTATCAAAGAGGAGAATGATCTGCCATGTGTGCTGCTTTACAGAAACACTGGGAAAGAGCTATGGCACTAGCTGAACCACAGATGCCTCCCAGCAGCCCTTCCACCAGGGTGGTAGGTCAGCGGGCAGGATGGAAAAACACAGTAATGATGAGCCCAACTTCTTCCAAGCTCAACACCTCCTGAACTTGAAAGAGGACATGTACCAGTCACAAACCCACTAATCCTCTTCTCTTCTCCTTTCCTCTGATGCCCAACCTTGAACAGTGATGAAGGGAACACTAATAGAATCATCCTGGTAGGGGAGCTGCTTTATACCCTGCAAGAACGTCCCTGGAGAATACTGCAATCCAGCCCCCAACTCCATGCCAGAGGCCATGCAGGAACTGTAGGGCACAAGCTGGGAACAACCCCAGGTTTCCCAGTACAGAGATCTAACTCTTGATCATAAGACTATACTTTCTTCTTCCTTAATTCTTTATTTTATTTTCAGTAATGTTATAGATTCTAATCTACCTTGTAACCCCATTAGTGCTGCATGCCAGTCCCTTGCCCATGTGCAGCAGACTGCCCTGCAGCCCTGAAACCACTTCAGATGGCACTTTTTCAAGCCACACTAATCAAAATGAAATATCTCTCAATTAATTATCCCTCTACAACCTGCATTCCAGTCCTACTCCATAATTGACAATTACTTGCCCATTCTTCCTCACAAAGCCTGGAGTAAATTGGATAATTTTAGCATTTGTTTTATTTTGAGTGTTCCTAAATTTAATGTGGGAAACTCTTTGCACCCACTCCCCCTTCCTGTTTTGGTAAAACAAGTTAGTTAGAACCCATGTCTTCACAATTAAATTTTCAACCACACGTCGAGAAGGTCATTGCCTCAGCTGTTTATTGATCTCATTATTACAAAAAGCATGTGGTTATGGCTATGTCTGCTCCTTTATCATACTTTTTTCTCATGATTTTAAAATGTACTAAACAACATATTCAAAATAGCATATTTAATATAAAAATTACACATGAAGGCCTCCTCTCCCGATTTATTCCAGACCAGCATGCTGTAAAGTATTTCCCAGTTCATATTAAACACACATGAGAACATTTGCACTTATGATTAGGAATCAGCTCTTGACCTTCTAAACTTGTATTGTTCCCTGATGAACGCTCTGGTTCTAATTCCCCAGAAGGCCATGACCTGCTGCGTATCCAAGGTCAACTAAAATGAAGTCCTTAAAGCTTTTTCATATCATTTCAAACATGTTTTCTAAGAATTATAGGCTCAGATTTAACCCTCTGCTGTATAAAATGTGTCCAATATGAGTTTCTGGTGATTCTGAGGTGCTGAGCACGCTGCATTTTCTATCATTCATTCCCTGCACAAAACAGCCTTTCTGGCTTATCACCTTCTCCTTCATCACTCTCTCTTGGAATCACAAGAATGAGAAGCCCTGGAAATCTGGTAAATCATCCAACAAGGTCATTTGCTGACTTAGGCCTGCCTGTTTCTTACAGAGCTGTTCAGGCTGAAGTCTCCTAGTCTCATTTCAATCTCCTATGGTTTCATTTAAAGGGTAATGAGTAATATTCAACAGCTTTTCTCTTGGCATTCAGTCTGCATTTTCCCTTTTGAAACCTATTGTCATCACCCATGACTTGACCAATCTCCCATCTCACTTACACTGCTTCTGCCCAATGAGTTTTGCTACTACTGTGTCATATCCTTATTCACACAACCCGAGATGATAAATCTTGGAAAGTGAAGTGATTTGTAAGACAGGAGAAAGTAAGACAAAGACAAGACAAGCAAGGCAAATGATGAAAAACAGAAGACACATAAGGCACTAGAAAGCCTCTATCTAGGTGACTTCCAATTATAACAAGGGAGAGGAAAAAAACCATGATCAGAATTCAGAAATCAGAGCAGAATCAGCAAACAAAGCCAAGAGGAGACAGCCAGAACTGGTGTCTATGATCCAGCTGGGAAATGCACAGGTGATCAAACAGAAAAATAGTCAGAGGACTGTGTGAAAGAGCTTTGAGTCTTGAAAGAGAGGCAGCTGGAGAGAGAGAGCTGCAGAAAGAGGGTATGTAAGGTAGTGCTAGCAGAAAGCAGTGAAGATCACACAATCATTAAGGTTGGAAGAGACCTCTAAGATCATCAAGTCCAACCATCAGCCTGTCATCACCATGCCACTAAACCGTGTCTAAGCAATAGCTTAGACAATTCAAGCCAATAGCAGGATGATGGCACAACAAAAAATCTCCACAGAGCACACACAGGCAGGTGAAGCCCAACTGGAAATGCTATCAATCCCATTTGACAAACTAGGGGACTGGAACAAAAGAGATTTCTATTACCCTAGTGAGAATCAAAGGCAAAGCAAAGCAAATGGAATGGCAATTATTATATGCAGCAGGATTTGGAAAGAGAGGCAATATCTTTTATTGGATCAACTGATATGGTTAGAAAACCCAGACAATCTTGCAAGGCCTTTTTTATTTTTCTTTGTTTTATTTTAATTAGTCTCTTTTAATTAGTTTATGAATATTTTAGTGCAATGTTCTTTCCAGTGTTACATCTCTTATTTAAAAGAAAGCTCCTTGTTTAATAAAAGTGTTATTTGACTCATTCTTTTTGTAGGTTTTGTTTCACATTGGGGCATCACAGAAGCTGACCAGAAAATGCCAAAAATTTCAATGAGGTTAAAACTTAAGCCACTGACCTGATACACTTTAAAGTAATTTTTCTGTTTGTATATAGACTTTTCAGCTAACTCAGAGATTTTCAAGACACATCTTTTGAGTTCAGCTTATCCTGGGCTAACTTATCATCCAGAAAAGACTTTCACAAAGTGAAATCAAGAGAATAAAGAAGATAAGCAGGAACACTATATATCTATCAGTGCACTTAATATTGTTTTTTACTTGTAATGCACTGAAGTACCAGGCATTTAATAAGCTAGTACTTTAATAATCTAGTACCTTAAGTACTAGGATTTATAAGCATTTTTAATCTGTAAATTAGTAACGTGGGAATGATGAGAATCTTACTGTGCTATCAAACTGCAGGTTTGCTACAAGTCAGGCTGGCAATAACACTCCTGATATTCAGGAATGTCTGTACATACTCAGCTGGCATGCAGGTGTTTGGCTAATAAAACAGGAATAGAAATGTGACAGGCAGAAAGGTACCAGATGTTTCTAAGGAATAATAAGCAGAAAAAAGGAGAGAGATAAACTGATATAGGCAAAAAGAAACACCTACTATCTTTGCTTGCCTGGTATTTTGAAAGTTTACATGGTAACAGGAATTCCTGTTTGCATTACAAAAAACAAACAAGCAAGGCACTGGATTTGCACCATATTTGAGGGGAAAGAATGTAGGAGACTGTTACAAAACATATAAAAAAATAACTGTAGAACTGCAGCACCATAAGGCAAGTGATTTTAAAGAGGGGCAGTTGAGATGGAGGGAAGTTAATGGTTCAGTTTGAAATGTGCTGAGTAATGAACACTTCAGTTGCTTCAGATATTCAGCCACAGTAACCACCAGACCACTAGTGATTAATTTAAGTTTTTCTTGATAAATCAGAAATAAGGTTTAATAGAACCCAGGGTTGAAATCTGATCTCATTTCTCCTCACACAGCACTAGAATAACCCACCCAACATCATCTCGGAACTTAGCCTAGACCAGCAACAACCTACAGCTCTACATGACCTGGTCTAGGGAATCCTGCTGTGTCAGGGGGGTTGGACTAGATGATCTTTCAAGGTCCCTTCCAACTCCTAATATTCTGTGATTCTGTGTGTGTGATTCCTAAGTCCCAAAAAGATGCTCTGAGAACAAATTGCAAGTGCATACAGTTGTTAGGCAGTAGTTTCACCACGATCTTTATAGTCCATACCTATGGTCCCCCAAGCACTTCTGTTGTTTCAATAACCTTGCCTTTATCAGTCTCATCAAAGCTGCTGTCCAGCATGAGGTTGCTAGCAACTATAATGAAGTGATGATGCTGTAGATTTCCTTATAGCTAAAGATTTTCCACTGCTAGGCAGGTGACTGCAATTTCCATCACATCAGGACAATTACTTTTAAGAACGGAAGGAACCTTCGCCCTCCCTCCTTTTCCTCTACCCCTCCCAGCTTAGGTTGCACATCATGATCCACAAACTTTCAGAGAATTCTTTGCTTGTGATTCTCAACCAGTACTACAGGAAATTGAACTGCAAGACAGAAAAGTATTTTTGAAAGGAAAATTGCTTTGAAAACCTGAGCCTGGGAAACAGATCATGGAGAATACTGTGAATAAACTCTTGGTTTTACCTTTTGAACAGGGAGATGATACTATAGGTCTCTGTAAAAGAGGTTTTCAGAAACAATCCTCAAAGCATGTGAAAAAATCAGGGTTTCATTTAGCACAAGAAAAACCTGAGAAAGGGATTTTGATTTGTGCACACTGTAAATCTCCAGAATACCACCATTTGTTCATTCTTATAGCAACCTGAAAACATCCAGAAGAATTCTGTTTTGTACTGTGAACTCCCTTAGCAAACACTTGAAAGAGCAAATCCATAACTGAACTAATTTCCCTCAGGAAGAAGAAAATGAACTCAAACTGTGAAGGCACAAGAATCCAAACTTGTGCCAGGCACACAAGTGTTGAGTCTATCAGCTGTAACTATTGTCAAAACTTCTTTTGCAGTTGACTTATCGAACCGCAGCAAGACTTCAAGAATTATAATGCTGGCTATCCAAGAAAGGTTAGAACCAAGGTGGTGTCATTCATATCCTGTTCTAAAGAAGGGGAATCACAACAGCTTACATTACACAGAATCACAGAATGTTGGAAGGGACCTGTGGAGATCATCTAGTCCAACCCCTCTGTCAGAGAAGGTTCACCTTGAGCAGGTTGAACAGGGTGGCATCCAGGTGGGTTTGGAATGTCTCCAGAGATGGAGACTCCACCACCTCCCTAGGTAGTCTGGTCCAGTGCTCCACCATTCTCAAAGTAAAGAAGTTCCTCCTTATCAGTGTAAGAGATACACAAAGGGCAATGCAATTATGAACCCTACTGCACTGAAATACTGGAAAAGTATTTAAAGCTTCAGTTAACTGTTGTCACCTAGCTCTACATCACTTATTTATACTATATTGTCTTTATAAGCTAAATGCAAGACCTATATTGCAGAGAATAGTAACTTGGCAAAAAAAAAATGTAATAATATTTTCAGAATCTGTTCTACATTTACTTTTCTTTCTGGTAGTCAACCTGTAGCACAGTTAACTGACTTCAGGTTATCACTGAGGTAGTGGAAGAGTCACTCCTACCTTAGCTGATGTGATCACGTCTCCACACATCCTCTTGAGTAAGTTACTTGCAGAATAATTTACTCCTGCATTCAGAACTTACACAAAATAAGCAGAGGGGTTATCCCCTTTACTGATCAGCACACAGGAGCTGCTAAGTTTCAGCTAAAACGTGGCTGTAATGCAAGGCTGAGGTGAATGAGCTGAAACTGTCTACCCCCATATGTGGCAAATCAGTGGTCTCCAATTAATTACCAAGAGGCAGCAAAAATCTTCAGGAAAAGAAGACATACTAAGAAAATGGTACAGGAAGCTCTTACAACAGAGATGCTAGATTCCTGGGAAGTTCCTGAGAATGGCTTCATTCCCATTCCACTGAAAAAGTTTGTCTTATTTATTTGACTGCTCAATCATATTGTATGTAAACAGGGCCCTTTTTTCAAGCACCATATCTCAGACTGTAAATTACTTTGAAGAATGGCTAAGTACATTGGGCTTACAGGAAAACACTAACTGTGCTATTTTCTCTTGCCCTTTAATGCACAACTCCATGGTATAATTAAATTTTTAAAATTGATCAAATAGCTAGGAATACTGCTGGAAATTAGCAGAAAATATTGGGTTTTTTCTAAGCTAACTGCAGTGTTTGAGTAATTCTTTGCAAACTGATTTAGCTCAGTGTTTTATTAAAAATAACTGAAGAACAGGTATACAACTTACATTTCCAAATCTGACTTAGAGAGTTGAGATATCCAAAATGGGGTGCCATAAAGGGGTCTAATTTCCAGAAAGCAGCTCCTTAGCATTTTCTTAGTCTTCTTAACTACAAGTCTACAAATGAGATACTGAGAATCATTACCATACTTCCATCTCATTCTACTTTTTTTTTTTGGTTTACTGAGTGCTAATTGCTTTGCTTTTATGACACAACTGAGCAGGATGAAATTATAGAGGAATACATATAGGGACATGCAACACATCATATGGATCTGAAGCAGTCAAGTTCAGCCATTCTAGAAGTGGAAAACTGCCTCAACCAGGTAAAAGCACAATCTTTAACACTATTCTTAGAACAGACAAGACTTCTTTTTCTAGATGGCAATCAAAATGTTCAACAGATACTCCATGTATCTTCCTAACAATCACTGACTCAATCCTGTCTCAGTTTAAAACCATAACCTTGTAAAGTTACACTTTTAAAACTGTACAGAATTCTGGATCCTGCAAGTCACAGAATCAAAGAACCATTAAGGTTGGAAGAGACTTCTAAGGTCATCAAGTCCAACCATCAGCCTATCACCACCATGCCAGTAAACCATGTCCCTAAGTACCACATCTCCATGCTTTTTAAACCCCTCCAGGGATGGTGACTCTATCACTTCCCTGGGCAGCTTGGGCCAATGCCTAACAACTCTTTTTGGGAAGAAATTTTTCCTGTTATCCAATCTAAACCTCTGTTAAGTCAACAGCACACTCTTCATTGACTTCAACAAAGTCAGGTTTTCAACTTTGTGTTTACTTAATACTGTTGCATGCTACATTTCCAGAGGGCTGGACTTCTGATACATCTTCTGAGAGCTGTTTTTTAAACATACTTCACTTATTAGTGGAGCAATTCGAAGAATATAAGATTGCTGTAACTTGGGATGAAACTCTCCTTCCTGTTTTAGGTTTAGGTTTTGTGCTTGTGCAGTTAGTGAATGCTTGAGCCCTTCAGGAGGTCTAACTGCTAAACAGAGCATATCAGCTTCTCTGACACAGAGAGGAATAAAGTGTTCCTTCTTTATGTGGCAACTCTGGTTAATCCATTATAAATCTACTTTCAAAAAGACTCAAATCTTGTTTTCCTGGAAAGCAATCAATCAGTCTATGTGACAGATTTTAAAACCAATGTTTGCCTGCAGGCTGAAATGAAAGCAAAAGGCAGAACAGCTTTGCCTGCACCAAAAGAACATTTAAAAGTTACTTTGTTTTGTTTTTTATTAAGGTGGTCATGTTTGAACAATGGTTGGAGGACATTAATAGCATCTTTTTTACAATGGAATTCCTGCAACTGTGAAGATTAAAATCATGTGAAGTGTATGTCAAACAGGGACTGTTACAATAATCAACATTAAAGCTGAAGCCAGTAAAAATAGAAATCCTCAAAACTAGGATCCTTTTTGAAGGATGGGGGGGACATATGAAGTGGTATTTGGGTAAATAAAAAATTTACACTACAACAGTAATCCATTTCTTGAAGCATGCATATGAGAAAGCAGAACAGAAAGAATTCTACCAGCACATGCTAAAAGAAGCATTTCAGAAGATTCAAACTCATTTCCTCAGAAAGCAATAAGAAATTTGCTATTGTGTTCAGGTGGATAATGTTTACTGAGCTCTGTTCCCAGCTTTTTACATCTTATTCAAGCAAGCTTCCACTGAAGGCAATTAGAAAGCACATGTGAGAAAATAACTTAGGTACTGACCTCACACCTAACCTTTTGGAAAAATGATTCAGGATCCTTGACTCTGTGTAATGACAAAACATTACTCAAATGGGATCCCAATCTTATTCTTGGTCCTTTCAGTTTGCAAGTATGATGATAGCCTTTAAAGTACAATTTTAGTCTGTGATGAGTCTTTTTCGTACTGTGACACAATAATATTTTGTAATGCTGGAAGAAAATTAATATGGCTTTTATATTTGTCCTGAAGTGGGTTATTCAGTAGCATAGGAGTAGCACATGACTGATGGTGATATCAATTGAAACCATTTGTAGCCATAAAAGTACAGATTATGACAGACGCGAATCCTCTGCCTCAAGTTCTCAAGCCTTCATCTTGCCAGATCTCTTCTCCCTTGTACACAGGCTTAGCATAGCAGCAGCAGTAGCGGAATGTTAACTTTGTACTAGGTAATCATCAGCTGCCATGATGGGGGTTACCAGATGCAAAGCACCACTAGTACAAGAAACTATAAGAAACTAACTTTTATCAGCTCAGTTTGCTTTGACGTATACAAGATGTGAGAGCAAGATTACTATGCCAGTATAGTACTGATGCCTTCAGTACAGCTTTCTGTGAATGAACCATCCACAGTGAAAATTCCAGTTATCAACTGTTCCATTGATAAGAGAAAAAACTTGTTAGATTAAACAACAGATTAGAGAAGACTTGTTAGATTAAAGACGCACTGTTTTCCACAGTTAAGTGAAGCTAAGATTTAAAGCCAAAATTCTTGGCATTAGCATGGTTCCATAATGCTTGCTATTAGTATGTATATGAATCAAGCACAAAACTAAGCTAAACAGTATCCTAAACACATCTGCAAGTAGTGTTGTCAGGAATACAGGCTAAAGCAGAGATTGGGCTTTCTCATCCCTAAGGGTTGCAAAAACCAATCAGAACCTGCCCTTCAGCTGCAAATGCTATCAAATGCACGTGTGAAACAAAACTAAAGATCCTGCCATAAGAAGAGAATAAGTGAAGACCAAAGAGATTTCACTGATGCTGAAAGAGATACGACTGCAGTAGAAGTACCAACATCCACGAACAGAAATTCATCCTATTCAGATATTACAGGACCAAAGCAGAGTGCAGAAGTTGCATGGTTCTTTAACCCAGTGAACAGTAAAACACATTAGTCTCACATAAGCAGACAATACTGCAGCTGGAGGTGTACATTAGTCATCAATAGGCTGGAAAATACAAAGAGATTGCTCATGTAGACTACTGAACCTCTGTAATATCCACCTTTAATCATCATAAGTGAATTGAGTAATGGCAGAAGATGCCAAGCTCCTATTCCTGGAGATACACATGGTCTGTTTATCCCCAGAAAGGAAACCCACCCTGGATACATTCGTTCAAGCCAACTACCGCCCAGTATCTAATTTCCCACAAGTAAGTCCACAGAGAAACTAGTCCAAGGCCAAGGACATTCTCATTTAATGGAAATTAACCTTTTAGACACAGTGCAGTTTGGAGTCAAGCCAGGACACACAACTGACACCACCTAGGAGACTGATGAATATTCTCCACCCATCAATGGGCAAAGCACAGACATCCGTTCCCATCATCTTGCACCTCTGCAGTGAAAGTAGTGCTCTAAAATTATTTGAGTCCTTCCTGGAGAGGTACACCCAGTAAGTAGGGACAGGAAACTGTTAGTCCACCACTGGACTCCTCAAACAGTGTGGGCAATTGCAGAAGCCAAGAACTGTGGAAATGACATTTATCCCAAAATACCACGTTGTTCACACAGCTTTTGTCTGATACCTCTGCCCCACCCTAGCCTTGCTTTATTTGGACTGCAAGCTCCTTGGCTACTGTTGATCGACACCCCTTTGTTTATCCAGCACCTAGCACAATCCAGCACTTTGCTGGCAGTCCTTTTGCATAACCTAACAAACACAACAGTATTTGTGGGGTTTCAAAAGTTTATCAGTTCTCCCTCAGTTTATTTTCAATAGCTAGGTGGAATAAACTGAAACAGTACTGAATCAAGTCCCAGCAACAAGTACACAAATTTAACAGTCCCTCCCCACATCAACCATATAACCACTGCCACAACATACCAGCTCCTGCATGAGCCAACAGTCAACTACACTGGAAGAAAGGCAGAGAAAAAACAAATTCAGGAATCTAACCACTTTACCTCTATGCATGTCAGTGCCTAGCCAGTGAGTATTGGGACAGTACATTTTAAGCTGATCTCTGTTTTGATCAGTATCACCAGCAGTGTTCTGTCAGCCAGGATCAGCTTAGAAGACTACTCCATAACTACTGATGATGTCAAGGCCCTCAAGCTCCTCAGCTCAATTAATAGCAAGACAACATGTGCTGGCATAGATATTTCAGAGAGTCAGGAATCCCAGTTGATGTAGACCATGGTGTATCTCCTCAGAACCACAGCTGTGACACTAGATTCCCACTTAATTTTAAATCAAGTTCAGATCTCATATTTTATATTCAAGGCATTTGATGGCCTGGGTCCCTTCTGCACTTTCTTTACAAGAATATACTTCTATCGCATATACATCTAAAACCAAAGTATATGCATTTAAAAACAAAGTTATACATATTCTGCTCTGAATATCTATCACTATATTTTCCTGTTTAGATACCACAGGTACTAACCTGTTAGTGCAAAGGCATCCATGAAGGGAAAGAGTACAGCACAATCATGTATATAAAAAAGAATACAGGCAGCGACAAGGTTTTTTTACTAATACAGTAGGATCATATTTTACTAGCATACTGTAAAATTTCAGTTCAGTTTTGATCCACTAATATACATGCATTTCCTTAACCTTAATTTAATCCCTAACTTAGAAAAAGATCACACAGATCTTTCCAAGGAAAATAATACCATTTACTTTTCAGGTGACTTTTGACTACAGCTTTGAATTTTGAAAACTCCTAATGGTGTCTACATTTGCAATGGACTCTCCTTCACCAGTTATTTGCAAGAAGTGTCTCCATTTAGAAGTTCTAAAACTCTAAACCACTTCAGATTAACTTAGCAAAGATTTAAACTTGGCTTTTTTTGCTCTGCTAAACAGAATATTTAAATTTTTTATTTATTTCTAAATAAAGGTGACTTCTACAAATAAAACATATATATTGGAATTTTGTAACATCTGGAAACACCTCCTGAGAACAAACCTGACAGGAGGAGCTGCAATGCTGTCAGGGCTGAATGAACTTGTATGGGAATTTGGGAATTACTGGAGAACGTATCGTACAGATTATATATATATATAATGATACTGACATCATGAACATAGCAGCACTGTGTTTGTTCCTGAGGGATTTGGGCAGGTAGAAAGGTAATCTTATATGTGGCATTGTTTGTTTGTACTGTTCTGGAACTGCAGAGGAAGGAAAAGAAGGGAGGAGCTTTAAATAGACATATTGTCTCCATCAGCAATCTATGGATCTCTACTACACTTCCTAAGAGTAAGGGTAAATGCCCAAGACTTTCAGAGAAGAAAACAAAGAAAATAAAAGAACCCCAAAATTCTGCAGCTATGTCTAAAAACCCCTTGTCTTACAGCTACTACAGCCTATTAGAACACTTACAGGGATGTCTGCAACGTTTATATCAATCAGCACCTACACCTAACTTCATAGCTTTCTTGTCTTACACTCCATACAACTTGTAAGCAACAAGATCTCTGAAATGTGTTCTCTTCAGGTCTGAAAGGAAATAAATGAAAATGTAATAAGAAAATACTTTCAAGCAGGAATAATGGCTAGTTACCACAGATGCTTCAAACAATAAAGTTAGGGTTGATCAACTGAAGGCTGACTGGAAATACAGATCAAACAGCTAACCAATCTGTCCAGGTGTTTTTAAAAAGGCTTGGTAATGAGAAAAAAAATCCACATAGGAATCAGTGATAGGGAGATTTGGGGTTTGGTTTTAGCTGTCCAAATCTTGGAATGATCTTGGGAGCTTGATCCCAATCCAAAGAAGCCAAAAGGCCTAGTCAGTGCTGGTCCTTTGAGAACTCTTCCCCAGGTGGTGAACATTCTCAGGATGAAACACATTTGTTTATGTTGTCTCTTGGTAACAGAAGATTCAATCTGTCATTGGCCTCTGACTACCCATCCTGTTTCCAGTCCTCATGCTATCTGTAAGCTATTGGGAGATATTTTTTTTCCCCTCTCTGCTCAAGACAATCATTCTTTAAACATCAGCTTGATTAATAAGAGATTAATGGACTCAGCCCAGCACCTTGTCTGCTCAAATGTCACCTTCTGTGGTGTCTGATAGTTCTCTTTTTCTGAAGGACACAGAAGGCAACAGTCTTGATCAGACAAGAGGCACCCAAGTTCACTTTCTGGCACATAAATACAGACACCAACAATTTTCAATTATATATGGAAGCCAAAAAAAAAAGGGTTTATCCTTTCTGGAAGAATGTGTAACTCAAGCCTTTCAGTGTTTGTGATGCTACACTGGGCTGAACACCATTAATTTGAATGACTTTACTTGTTGCATGTTGAGTGATTAAACATATTTGTGCCA
Organism: Galbula dea; assembly: GCA_013399015.1. Taxonomy (NCBI): domain Eukaryota; kingdom Metazoa; phylum Chordata; class Aves; order Piciformes; family Galbulidae; genus Galbula; species Galbula dea. Next base: position 1,096,175 of record VWZX01001929.1, on the reverse strand, counting down.
AAAGAAAGTCTTAGTGTTCTATGGAAAGGCTTCTTTCTTCCTGCTGAAACCTGAGCTTCATTCACACCTCCTATAAGGAAGGACAACTTCATATATTAATGTCTGGGCAGGGTGGAAATGTCTTATCTCTTACAACCAGCATACACTGAGCCATCAGCCTGCCTCGGCCTCAACTCTGATCTCTGATCTGTTATTCAGGAAAACTTCACTAAAAATGGAAGATTTTCATTCAAAACTCAGGTTATTTATACTGGATGAGAGTTTGTAGGATTTAATGGCACTGCTGTTTTAATACACATAATTTTGAAGGGAGAGAAGGCCAAGAATAGTCCAAATGTGGTTCATGTTGTAGTATGGTATATAAGTCAAGACGATGAAATGCATCTATTGATTTGTGGGGCTTTATCCATATTATTCTTAAGTCAGTGGAAAACTCAGATTAGAAGTGACAACATTGAAGATGACAGCTCCATTTCATGGCAAATTTCAAGGTTTCATTAAATTCTTTTATTCGGTACTGAAATGAACACAAGATCTTTTGTGCATTTTTGTCAGAATTATATTGTGCTCCTTTTCTGATTGAAACTTGAGCTTTGGAATGAAAAGAAGAAAATGTATGCTTCTGCCTGTGTTACCTCAGAGAGGGGGCTGTTGTAAAGCATTTTTTTATCTTGATAAAGAAGTTGCATGGCCAAAAGGTCCAGATTCAAACTCCCCTTCTGCCTTATTTGAAACATAATTTTCAATCCCCAAAACATAAATCAAGGTAAAAAGCTCAGACTGATTGCCAAAACCTAGAATCAAAGGGCCCAGCTTTAGTGCTCCAATTAAAATGGGAACTATAATGGAAAGCAGACATAAAAGATTGTGTCTGTTTATGATTGGAACTACTCTAAAAAGATTTTAACCATTATTCTAATAATAATTTACATTTGCATAATTTACCTGCTCATTTACATCCATAATGGCATTGCTAGGGAAACTGGAACAGGAAAAAAAACCATGACAGCTAGAGTCACAAAGAGCCCTTTGAGAGTCACAAAGATGAGATGCCTTCTTTATAACTTTATCTGGTTGGACCCATGTCCTCTGTTAAATATTGCTGTATGTCTTTTGCATACAGCACAACCCTGACACTGTAATTGTCAACTACTAAATAAATAAAGTTCAACAACAACAGAAAAAAGCTTACAATTGAATAGAAAACTCCCTCTATGCAAGAGACAATTTTGGCAAATCAATGGGGATCTCCTCTCAAGAAGTGCAGATGCTCATAGCCTGTTCCATTAAAATGATTTATAATAAATATAAAAGGAGTGTTGCATTAATAAAAACCCTGGTAAAATATGGAAAAAATCAGGGAAGATATACAATGAAGAATGAGGAGACAAAGGTTATCAGTTATAATTTTGTATTTCTGTTTGAAAAAATCCATATTAAACTGTAGGACCAAAGTTACTGGTACAAATGGGTCAAATTGTTCCTAAGTGGAATCTTTCAGTTTCTCAGTTGTATCTCTGTTTATGTATAAGAGGCCAGAATGGAAACATAATATGTTATAACATAATAATCAGAAGGATGCCCAAAAGGGAGAGATTCCACTGAATTAACCAGATGGGTTTCCATGCCAAGCTGTGGTGCTTTTTTCTTTCCTTCCCTCAACCATAAGGGATCAAATATAATGTTTCCTTTTTTCCATAGTTACCCCAAATGAGCAGAAGTATAAAGTTATTCATGAAATAATCTAAACAAAAAATTAAAACCTGGAACTACAGTTTAGTATGGTGACCATATGCATTAATCTTTGAAAACACAAAGCAAAATATTAATTTCCTTCTCCTGTTGGAAAAATTTTGCTTGCTGACATAAGCAACTATGACTGCTAAGTGGTAAATTACACTGACTATTGTTTAAATACAGAAAGCTATGGATGCAATAAATGACAGATGGAAGAAAATGGACAGAATCTGCAGATTTAATCCTAAAATTGTCAAGGCTTGTTTCTTTGGGGGAGAGTTAGTTTTAATTTTGGGGTTTGTTTCTTTCTTGCAGTTCCACAGGCATTTCATGTGAGATTTTACTGAAGGAGACTAAATCCTTGTCACAGAATTTACAAAACAGAAAGAAACAATTTCTCCTCTCATTCCAGTGTGTTAGCAATTACTGCTTTGGGCAACCAAAAGTCTTTGCTGGACAGTGTCCTTTTTCTGACATGGGGGAATGGAGTGTTCTATCATGTGAGGATTTCATCTTTATTATAGGCCAAGAGGTTGTGCCAGTAAGAATGTTTTTTTATTTTAAAGCTAGATTTTCTGCTCAGGTTCCTGTGCAATGTCTTTTTTCTTCCTTCCTACTTTTCCTTCGTTGCTGACACTTTACATAGAAGCCAATCTTGTGTGAGAGTGCAGAGTTCTTGGAAAGACCATATAACTCTCTCACTAGGAAATCTGTGCTTCCAGGCTGACTAGAGACATAAAACAGATATAAGGAATTAAGTATTCATCCAACTACCCCAGTCCTTCTCTTCCTTTAGACAGCATTAGGTTTTCTGGGTACACCACTTGCCATTCTGTGCACATCTAAGGCTTCGGCTCCAACAATGAAGCCTATGCTAGCTGTAGCTGGATTTCCAATCATTCAGTATGCTGAAGTGAATAAAACCAAGAAAAAAATGCAGCACAGAATGATGGAATATGTATTAAACTAGTTCATGGCCTCCACCAAATACCCAATTTACAATGAGTTTTAAAGAAAACTTGAATTTCGGACTCAGCACCATTGAATAAAAATAGCTCATTTTTTTCCCCTCCTGGTTGCCAAATGTGAATAAAACAAAGCCTATACAAAAATCACATTTCAACATTACTGTTCTCTATGGCCATCCTTTTATGGAAGCTTTTTTCAAGAATTTTTGTCACATCTACCATGGCATAAACATTCAGACTGTTCAATAACACTGCTCTAAAATTCTGAAACCTTGAGGTCTCAGGGTCTTTTTCTTCCTAATCTATGTAAAACACCTATCAAATATCTACCCTTACCCAAATACCCTAAGTTTAGGGTTTAATTCAGTTAAAGAAGTCAATATTTCTATCATATGAATAACACAGATTGTATTTCATTTGGTGAAATGAGCCATTCTCAAAAGTACAAAATACCAGTGGAGGACTGGATGCATCTGTTTTAAAGAACCTGTTTGCTTCAATAATATACAAAACCCCATCTTTCTGTTGCCAATTAAAGACAGAAAATATTCTGTTTGCTTTTTTTCACAATAAAGTTTTCATTTAAGGATCACAGAGAGCAAATAAAGGTTCTTAATTATTTTTCATTAATTCTATGCCAAGTCAGTAAACACTTTTTTACCTTTTAATTAACTACATTTTTAAACTTTTACAAAGATTACCTGTCAACAGGAGAAGGGATAAAATTGATGTCCAAAATCCAAAGCCTGCTAATATCTGTGTTGGGCTGCTTCAAGGACAGGCTATCTTTTAAAGGGCTTTTCCCTTTTATTTCTGGGTAAATTAAAAGCTTTTTCTACTGGGTGAGGAACTGAACAGAGCTGTCATATAGTTCTCTGAAAAAAAAAAAAACAAATAGACCAAAAAGTCCTCAGACTGAGGGAGAACTTTTGTTTTCCCTGTTAGGATAAGCTCTTGTGCCCTGCTCTGTTGTTGCACTGCCATGGCTAATATTTTGTGTTCAGCCCCAACAGTGTAATTTAGATGCAGAATCTTTTCTCTGTCATATCTATATATACACAGGTACATACAGATAATATATATACACAATCACACAAACACATACAAGGTGGTCAGAACATTTAATCTCTTACCAAAACCCTCCTCTTTCAAGGATTCCTAGGGCTTTATAGCTTTGACATTCTAGCAAGTGCTTGCTAATGTAATGACTTCAAAAATTAGGTCTGTGTTAAGTTAATTATAGTAAAATTATAATTTGGGTTTTTTTTCTTGGAGTAATGTATGATTTACAATCCACATATTACTTCAGGCAGATTATGTTGTTTCCTTATGTGTTGACAAGATTGTTCAGAATCAGATCCCATCTGATGCTGGAAATCTGTATTTTAAATACAAATTGGTCTGTTCACACTGGCTATTTTTCTAACTACTGGAAAATGCCAACAGCCTCTGTGGAGGCAAAATTTTTCCACTTTATTGGAATTGAAAGATTATTTTTATGGGGGTTTTTTTGGCAGTTTAATACACAGAAGACTTTAAATTATTGCTTCTGTGAGACTTTTAACTATGAAAAAACCATTGGAATATGACCAAAATCTTTGCTAGCAGCCAGGAATAGCCAACAGCATGGAAAACTAGTGTTCTCAAGATGGCTTATGACAATCTATGTCAATGCCAATGCAGTTCATTGTGCCCACTTTCATCAGTAAGAACTTCCTATGGTGATCTGTCATTACTCTCTTTGCTAGTTAGAATCTTTTAGTCATCCAAGATTTTCTTTTCCTAAACAGGCTGGTTTATGTATTCTATAAAAGATCATCATGACATAACTCCTGATGACTAAGTATATTCATGAATAGCCCATGAACATCCACCAACACATTGCCTCTCTCCACTGAAAGGATATATGAAATCAGTTTAAAATATAACTTTTGTGCAGTCCTCAGTGCACAATGTATATAATACATCACTGAGCATACCATACATCATGTTCTCTCAAGCATAAAGATGATGATAAATCTTTCCTTGTCAAATCTCTTCCTGCAACAGAAGTCAGTTTGCCCTCAGTTATCCCTTAGCACTTACAGTTTTACACATCTAAACTACAAAGTACTCAAGCATACTTCATATCTCTCTACTAAGGTCATGCATCTACTTTGTGCACGTCCAGAGCCCTGACTGTGCTTAAAAGCCATAATAAAATCAGACAGATGCTGTAAAAACCAGAAGCTGCTTTGCCATAGTTACCCAACAAAACTAAAACTTGCCCTTGCAATAAACTTCTCTTCTCTTACTTTGCCCCCCTCATTTACTGCTGCTGCCCACCAGTGAAGCTATAGGTCACTACAGCCTCTGGTAACAAAACCCAAAGCCACTCATAGAAGTTGAAAGACAAGTCATCTTCCCAAATTTGAGAAGACACTAGAAATTTTCTAGGAATCATTTTACAGTGCCTGGGTCCATTTCAGCAACACCAGACTTCTTTCCTTCAGTATAACTATGGATACTAACCTCCTCCTAAGCTCAGATCTAGTTCTGATCAATACCAATTTTCAAAAGAACTGCCTGACTAACAGGAGGTCTAAATCTTTAGGGCAGTCATAACAAAATAACAACTTATCCCAAGGATGTGATATCACCTCATACCCAAAATTCACTTTTACATTCCCTTTGAACACGAGGGTGTTGCTGAACATGGCACAGAGAAATCAGAGCTCTCTCCTAACTTTGGGCAGTCTTTCTGTGACCTCCTTAAAGCCCTTGCAACCACCTAATGCCTCAGCTTCTCAAACAAGAAAATTATATTTACTTTATTGATGAAATCTGCCATGCACACTAAGGGTAGTAAGTGAAGCAAAAAGATGATATTAGATTAGAAAGTCTTACTGCAGCATGGAATGGTAAAAGGAAAAAAAAAAAGGAAGGAAAAATGGAGGGAAAAAAAAGCTGGGAGTGAAACCTTTTACCAGGTAGAAAGTGACAGAACAAGAGGGAATGGTTTCAAACTGAAGGAAGGAAGATTTAGATTGGATGTTAGGAAGAAATTCTTCACCCAGAGGGTAGTGAGACCCTGGAACAGGTTGCCCAGAGAGGTTGTGGCTGCCCCACCTCTGGCTGTGTTCAAGGCCAGGTTGGATGTGGCCCTGGGCAACCTGGTCTAGTGGGTGGCAGGAGAGGTTGGAGCTAGATGATCTTTAAGGTCCCTTCCAACCCAAGACATTCTGTGAATCTATGAAAAGCACACAATAGCTTCCTGTAGCTAGGAAAGGCATTCAAGTGAGAACTAAAATGTCCTGGGATACTTTAATCACTATTAAATTAAGACCTGTAACTTGAGTCAAACAAGCTCTCTAGTTTCTGGGGTATCTGAAACCAGTACACAGATCAAAATTGTGTGTTCTTAAAAGCATTTTATGAATACCTGACAACTTGCTTTTGCTCTGAAACTCCTTCCTGTACCACAGCATATTAACTTCTGCTGTTAGCATATGCCCTTTAAAGATATCTGTGGATGTATTAAAGCCTTTGAGAGTGTGTGTGTATGCATGCATGAACTTTCAGTATCTTCTGTAACATTTGGCTTGCATATGGAGAAACCTGTGATTTAAAACTAGCTAAAGCTTACCAGACAGGCCTCTCAGCAACACACAGAAATGAATGTGCCAAGGGACAATTACTAGAAAAAGAGAAGGAGGATTCTAGCACTCAGTCAAGGGTATGCAGTTTATTGCTAAAATGAATATGTATTTGGTTAGGAAATTCCTTTTTTTTTCCTGACTTGAAGCAAACTATGTGGTTATTTCTGTTTTCTTGCTGTGATCAAGCCAAACAAATGAAGACAACATTCTCCATAAGTAACCAGTTACTTCCAATGCCTCCACTTTAAAGAGATCAGTTTCACAAAGGATGTATGACCAGCACTTACAATAATTACAAATAGATTTTAGAAGCAGGGAACAACAAATTTTCATTCATGGTCTTTGACACAGTGCAAGCTGGCACTCTTTTTTTGACCATGGACAAACAATCTGAACACTCAAATGATGCAGGTATTGGCATACAGCTAGGGACTGAGCACTGCAGTTTGGACCCAAGGCCACTTGGATTAGATAGTATCTACAGAATTAGAAAGTAATTATGCATTGCACACCACTTCTCCTTCTGAAAAAAGTCCCCAAGCCATTTCCTGAAAGGTACAGCTTAGTAGTGCTTTCAGTGGCTAATGTGCTAGTTTTGAGCACACCTGAAAATGATTTACAAATTCAAGTTGAAATCCTCCAAAACCTAAGACACATCACTTAAATTCCAAAGTGATTGCTTCTAATTTATGCTTCCATTTTGAAATTCATCTTTAAAGATTAAGAAGTCAAACCCCATATATTTTAAAACTCCACAAAATATTTTGATTTGTGGTGACAGGTTTATACCTAACTGACTGCAGGAAAACATTTTGGATCACCAGGAAAGGATTTTATCTTTGTTTTCACTGAAAATACAAAGAAAAAAAAAAATCCAGGGCTACTAAACAATCCTCTCTGGGAAGCAAGCCTCATTTGCCTTCACTGGGATCTTCCTCATTCCCAAATCCAACTGCCTCTCTCTTTTTTTATTTTTTTAAATGTAAAAAGGAACAACTCCACCCTATGCTTCTGACCACATTTATTCTTCCACTCACTCTTCTTCTTCATCCTAGGCCTCTTCTCCATCTGTCCATTTGCAGCAGCTGGGTGCCATTCTTTTTCTAGGGCTGCTCTATCAATCTAGAAGGATCCTGAATCCCTGAGTCATGTCCTCTCCCTAAATCTTCCATTTCTTTTTCTCCTTTAGTTTATCTGTTTCATGGCTTTTCTTGTGCAATGAGGATGCTACATAAAAACTACATCATTCTGTAACTGCCTGTTTTGAGATAAAGCATCATATTCAAACTGAGGAAAGAATTCACAGACATCATCTGCAATCCTGGGGTTTTCAAGGCACTGTTCTAGGAGGGTGGCACTAGCTTTGCCAGTTAAAACCAGCAACTGCAGTTGGCAAAAATGAATGCATTTCAAAAAGTCTTTAGCTTATATACACAAACTCCCTGCCAGCATTGTTTTTTCTCATAGTTATAAGAGCTGCAAAAAGTTTCAGAGAAACAAATACAGAAGGGTGCTTTAAACTTGAAAAACGAGCTCTCCAAACACACATGAATTTCTATAAACAAAGATTAAACCAGATTAAGCAGGACCTACATTTAAAAGCCTTCCTGTAGCTGTATGGCTTGCTTGCTTTTTTTTTCCTCTCTCTTTTTGAGGAGCAAGTTTGTAATTACCTGTCAAAAACCAAAATACCAATGGTGTCTGGAAAGAATGCATTATTTAGAGAGAATGACTACTTAGGAAAAAGGCTTCCAAGACAGGATATATTCCACAGAATTATACAGTTTACCTTGTACCAGGAGCTATTTTACTGCAACTTGACTCGTGCCTTGACATTCAGTTTTCAACCAAAACAACCAAACAGGCCTCCCCCCAAAAGGCAACCTCTTCACCTCCTCCCAAAATATCAGAATCTCTGAATATAATACTTAAACTCCTTAAAAAAAAAAAAAAGGAAGCTACTGTTAAAATTTGCCTTGAATTAAACTCTCAAACAAAGCTCACAACTGATCATTTTCCAGTCACATCACATCATGAAAAAAACCTTACTTGACAAGATGGATTAATGTTAACATGTATTTGGGGACCCTTTACTCCCAGACATCATGATATAAAAGCACTTACTGAGTAAGAATCACCATGGTATAAAGGTATGAAATATCAGTTTCTAATAACAGCTTCTTGAATACAGAAGCTCAATTAGAGAAAATTCCCATCAGCTTAAGTATCAACATTTTCCATTACAGAGGCATTGTTAACATAACTCAAATTGTTTGTCTTTCCACTTAATGTGGATACATGAGACAGAACTCTTCATTTCACTGCAGTGGCTGGAGTAGATTAGGTCATTCTCAGCCATTTGAGTTCCTGTAATGAGCAGCAAGAACTGTTTCAAGACCAGATCTGTTGCTTTTGTGAATACAAAATCAGGAACACTATCAGGAAGCCATTTACAGCTCCCTACATCTGTGAGCACCTGGCTGAGCCACAGCAGAGCACAGTTGCAGCACCCCCTGACACCCTTCCCAGTATGGTGACCATGGGGGTGGTGGGATAAACTGGGTTCAGTGCCAAAGAGCTTCATTCCCCAGAGGGATTCCCTGGTGGTTAGGCACAAGCAGGTAGCAGGTCCTCTCACTTGCACCCATGTAGCAAAGGTGGCTAGAGTGGTTGTACTGAATTCAGTGTATCTGAATAAGTGCATCTGAAGAAAGATGATCACATGCCACATGAATAGAACACTTCTCCAGAACACTTTTTGTTGATGTTGCTGTTACAAAGAGCACACAGGAAGTGATTATTCCTTGCACATTGCCATGGTACTGTTACAAACATGAAGCTTCCAGCCTGAGGACTATATATGGAACACCTTTTTCCCCTTGCATTTAAAAATAGGGTATTTACACCACAGTAATAGCCATCTGTCTTACAGATTTTCCTTTTTTTCCTCTGCTTATAGCATTATAACCCACAATGTACCTTCTCCCTAACACCATAAACACACCTTCAGACTGTTCTTTAAAAAAAAAAACAAACAACAAAACCAAACCCCATCTCAACACCCTTGCTCCAAAAACACAATGAAACAACTCTATAGAAGGTGGAATCAGAAAAAAACCCCAAACATTCAATTCTTTTATTCACTCTGCAGTATTCCCCCAACACAAATGTCAAATTGCAGGTGCATACAAAATACTTCTGTTATGACAAGAGCTGTGTATCTTCATAACCAGCACTTCTCATAATGATGTGTGAACTCAATGCTAACTGGAAGAAAATGGACAAAAGCCAAAAAACAAAGTCCCAAGTGGCAGTCAGGTACAGAAAAGGGACTAAGCCATGTGAGAACAAAAGGTCATGTGGCTGATGGTCCAAAGGGAATCACTATTTCCCTTTATTTCCTAAACTTCTAGGGCTCCAGGAATAGTGTTTGCATAGTAATAGGCTTTGAGCTCACGGTGCTGAGGGGATACTGACTGCCATCACAATCAGCACAGTGAGTCATCACAGTGAAGCAGGGGACAACCAAGAGCAGCAACTAGCAGACTCTTAAGGATTGCAGCTAACAAAGTTTATTTCATAATACCAGCATGCCATAAAACATCAAAAAGGCATGAACTGACCCAGGAATTTACAAGACAAGGACTTCTTGGGAGACACAATCCCTACCTTCTCTTCTACCCTAGGTGTCCAAACCCAGGCCTTTGTACTTCATGACCATAACCTTCTCCATAAACCCATTCTTAAACCTATCAAGTTGAATGATAGCTAGAATGTTTGTGTCTACTACTCCTATGGGAACGTTCTACTTTATTTAATTTTCAGCTTAAATATACTCATGAACAATTTTACTATGCCTTTACTTGCAAAAATACATCCTCCATGCTGAAACCTGCCCCTTTCATTTATTTACAAGGAGCAAAAATAATCCCTGTACCTCCTGTTTTGTTACTTTAAACAAGACACAAGTGTATCTAGCTTGGAAAATAGAAGTCTGACTGCAGCACAAACTGGAAAATCTTAAGGAGTTAACTATAATAGAAAGGAAAGCAGATGACAGCACACAGGTATAAGCTTACTTGGGACCTTAAAACAGGTGCTCTGGTTTCTAATGCATGTTGAAGTGCTACTGTACTTTCATTGCTTGTTACTTGCTTTGGAGAGAGTAAAGCAGGTAAAGGTATCCCTGCTTATCTGATAAAACAGACCTGAGAAAGGTTAAGGATCTAGGGTCACAGTGTGACCTTATTAGTATCCTTGCATAATAACACCACTTTGACTAAGGCAACTGACAACTCAGAATAAGATCTCTTAGAGGCTGCACTTATATTCAGCCTCTAAAAAATCTTTGGCTAGGGCCCTAGTAATAATCAGTAATTTAAGGAACTCTGCAGTAGCCTGTGGAGAAGTGCTGTGCCAGTGGGACCATGAGGGTAAGAATACAGAATATTCTAATCATCAGGCCCATGATCAGAAATTCTCTGCACATTCTGTGTCAGTCTCCTTTTAAAAACATGACATTTAACAAAACATTTTTCATTAAGAGCAAAATGTTGACAATTTTCACCAGTTATGTAAAAATAAACTACTACAAATCATTTCACATAACCTTCTGACTGTAGCTAGATGTCTTTTATCTTAGGACTTGCCACACATTTACAGTGCATCTATGAAAAAGGCAACTCCACTGAGTGAACAGTTCACAGGACTTTTCTTCAGCCCTTACAATTTATATACTAAAGAAATCTGCTCCACTGACTCCAGGAGCTAAGGAAGTCTTTAAGTTCATTGGATAGTGAAGCATCTTCCTCTGTGCTGACTAGCAAAGTCGAGATTCAATCCAGCTAAACTCAGTCAGATAAAAAGGTGAGCACTTAGCCTCACCTAGACAGGTGGGGTGAGCTGCCATCTAGAGGTGCCCCAGCTTCCTTTCATGTCACTGAAAACAGAGGGACTACAAAACCTGCTTAGACTACAGACCTGATAGCTAAAACTAGGCAGGATGAACCCTACACACCTCAAGACCCCTTGCTTTGGGATTTTTTTTTTTGTGAAGCTTCTGCAGCTATTCCTATATTACTAGCTTTGCATTTTTACCCACCTCCTGCTTCTTAAAGTATCCTATTCACTGCACACTGCAACTGTGACAGGAACTTCTGTGAAAAATACCCTGATTATGGACAATGCTACATAGCAATCAATGACCTTTCCATGTGCCCACTTCAATTTCCTAACCCACAAGGTCATCCTTGGCCACAAACTAGGAAGCTCACTAACTGGGAAGCAACTACACTTGATTTACAATTCAAATGTTGGAGACACACCAGGCCTTCTGAAGGGGGTTAAAAGTCTTTCATTTTTGAGAAACTGCATTTTAGTCTTTTTCAGAAAACTTAATGCCAAGACTCATACATCAAATTAACACCACCAAACAGAAACTTCTAAGTAGTCTCTTCTGCACAGTCATTTAATAACATCTTTCCACTGAATCAGCCCTGAATCTTGTTCATCTTCCTCGTGGAAACCTTGCTATGCTGTGGCCTTCCTCCACGCCACTGCCTTGACTTTCTCATTACAGAGTAGCTCAGCTCTATACAGACACTATTCCTGCACTCTGTTTTGCAAGATTTTCCACAGATTTCTTTAGAAATTAAAAGTTTCTTGTTATGCTGGGGTTAAGGTGCAGTGGGAAGGGTGTGGGCAAACGAGGAAGGGAGATGACATTTGAAAATGCTTTCTAAAACACCAGATGTTGCAGAACCAACGGAGTGGAACAATGTATTTGCAATTATCAAAAGAGGAGAGTTGTTTGTCCGCATTTTTAAACACTCATGGGATACTTTTAAGTCACTTAGTTGTGGTCTGTGTGTGAAGAACATAGTAAACGCCCTTATAGATTTGATATTTAAATGACATGCACAACAAGGGAGCCACTTGATGTGGTTCAGCATTCGCTCTTGTTGCACTCTGCACTAGGCTGTAAACATTCCAGCTGTGTGAATAATATAAAAGCTATGCAAAAGCATTTTGCCCTTCTTAGTCTATCTTCCTTGTGCATGTTTTGAGCTCTATAAAGTTGACATGGGCATATTATAAGGCGACGCTGGACACATACTACTGGATAGTTCCAGTAACAGATGCAGGCAGCTGACAAGAAGAATGCTACTTCCTAACTTGCTCTTACAGCTTCAGTTTCAAAAAACCTTTTAGCTGGAAGCCTAAGAGCTATGTAAATGTTCTGCTTCACAGCTAAGAGCAGGATCATTCCTATCATTATTTTATCAATAAGAGAAGTATATATTTTAACACTTCAGCATCCCTTCCTTCCCATCGCTAGAGAAAAGACCACGTTCTTTTACAATCAATCTCTTCTTGCACACTTAAAGAGCTGTTGCAGCTCTTCTATGAAAACTGGCAGATATTTTTGCTTGGAAACAGTTCTGCTTGCACGTTACGTCACTTCTATATCGTGCTAGAAATGTTCTGCAGAGGCTAGGAGACAGAGTCAGGAATCCTGAGCTCTGTGTTCACACTGCCATTAACTGACTGTGCTCCTTTAGACAAGTCATTTAATCTCCCTGTGCCTTGTTTTTCCCCATCTGTAAAAGGCAGCAATTATAAATATTCAGCTGTCTGACTGAGGTGTTGCAAATGCCAAAATGTAGTACAACTCTGAAAAGTGACTATGCAAAAAGGCATCTTCTGACTCAAAGAGCTTCTCCCTTGGCGACATCCACATGTGAATTCACATGGCCTATACACCACACAAGCCCCATTTCAAGCACTTAAGGAGAACATTGCTATACAGTGGGCTTGTGTAGCGTGATGGATTTCATTCCCAGAGGATCCTTAGCCACATGTGCTGACTTCAGTGGCAAAAAATATATATTTTTATTGATTTCTCTCCCAATAGTCATGCAGAAAGTAGCTGAGATTGATGCAGCTGCAGATTCCATTCCACCCTGCACTCCTTCGATACAATCATTTACTGTTCTCTCACATAGTGTAGCAACGGTGAGGCAACGCTATTGGAAGTGTTGGAACTGCCTACAAATCCCCAAGGGAAAAAATCTGAAGGCAGAGGGATAAAAATCAGCCTTGAAGCAAATTGGACTGCACAGGTGTAAATAACTTGGTCAGCAGAATCTCTATAACTAGTGATGATGAGTACATTGGGAAGAATCTGGTCAGCTCTCACAGCGAAAGCTCAGCTTGCAAGGAAAAGCTTATTTTTAGCTGCAAGCAACAATGACTTGATCATGAGTTACTGAGGACAACTAACATGGAAGATTTCAACACCATTTCTGCAGCAGCCTTTCAAAAATCTTTAATGTATTAATACTTGAGAAAGACTGTAAAATCCTGAGACGAAAGACAATGCCGGAAGTATTATAAACCCTCTCCTTTGGGTTTTACGGTCGTTTACAGGAAAACAAATCTTTGCTTCTTAAGAATTCATCTGCTCCTTATGTTCCCTTTGTTTGTGTTTATGACATAATCATTTCCACAGCAACTAATTAGGAGAAATCAAGAATTATGGCCTGAGATGAGGCCTGTAAGGAGCAAATGAAATCATACACGTGTTACATAGGAGATTTTCTCGTGGAATCTTCTATCTAGCCAAATAAATGAAATGGGGAAGCCACAATAAGCTAGACAAGTCAATTTGTTTAAACTGAAGAGCAAATTTTCACCCAAGACAAGACTGTGTCTTTGATTCACTGGTCCATTTTCTCCTTGCACGTGTAGTGCATATTTAAGAAATATGAATGGCTGGGCCAAGTCAGATCAAAAGTCCTTACAGTTCAGTGGCCAAGGGAAGAATGCCTAGTTGTAGAGAGGAAAAATACGTGGAGATACTTCTTCAGTATATTCTCATGGTAATTTTCAGCCAGGGATTTCCATCTGGAGGTTCTTCAATGCATGAAAATCAACCCTACTTCATGTAACACCCCCACACAAAAGCATGGTAGAGTATTCCTTTGCTGATGCTCCTGGTGGCTTGGGATAAAGTGAGAGGAAGAGGTCCATTAAGCCCTAAGATTCTTTGGCATGTTTGATTAGTCTTTAGGTATTATTATGGAAAACTGCTAAATACTGAAATTATGAGCATCTGAGTAAGATTTGGATTAAAGCTATTGATTCCTGTTGGCTGGAACAAGGCAAAACGCAGCATGGAAGAAGCATTCCGGCAACTACCTTCAATAGCAGTTCTGAGACATCTAAGGATGTTTGTCATGGCAATTTTGGCCATGCAGTGGCACATCTACCCTTTTAGCAAGAGGTCAGGGAGGGATAATGACACACATCAAGTAAGGTGAAACTAGGACTATCAAAATTCTGCTTTGCCAACATTCTCTTAAAACCATTTTGCCCTCCCTCGTAACAAATCAGTACTTCCTTCTCAGGTCTCCTTCTCACAGACTTTGACTCACAGACATTGTGTTGTCTCCTATACTGCTTGGTGTCTTCAACAAACTTCAAGATGTTCCCAGATAAGAGGACTATTAAGATCTATCAAAGACAAGTTCTTCTTTCTCAGAGACAACTTGAGTAACCAGCAAGAATGGGGATTAAGCAGCTAATAAACCACGTTCTAAGGATAATCAGTTTGCAACACACTCTACTTTCCTCTTCCTGTCACCAATACTTTCCTTTGAGACAGGGATCATAGGGAGTGAAACAAAGAGGTCAGCAATATCAACTGGCCTCCATGTTATGGGAATTCAAGGAAAGAGCTTTCTTTTCCTCTTGTTAGATGTGCTGAACACATACAGCAAAAGGAAAGGGCATAATAAAATGGGGAGAGGCTCCTTGCCATTTATTATGCGGTGTTTGTCCCTTAGAATGAGACCAGTAAGCATTGCTGAGGAAGATAAAACTTTACTGTACAGGCTCCATTGCTGAGGTTAAAGGGAGTTTTTATTAAAGTGAATTCAAAAAGTTTTGCTTACCCTCTATAAACATTTCAAGGATACACTGTGTCAAACAGCTCCTTATGTTAAATACAATATATGACACTGATGTTTTCCATAGTTTATCATCGATAGAACTGGAAGTGTAATAGCAATGGGGTTTTAACTTTCTGGGCAGACAAAGTCCTTTTGATAATGGTGGCCACCAGAGACAGGAAGAAGTCTAAACATTCTTGATCTTTGGGGTTAGTGGGAACTTAGATGAATGTGGAGGGACCACACATGTTCTCCTGGGAGAAGGGTGCTGGCAGCCTTGTGTAACACAGTCCTTTTTTGGCTCAGGCAGAAAGGAACAGGAGAATCAGCTCTCAGAAAGTCACACTTCTGGACAGATGCAAGTCATTGCAACTGTGCATACCACATGTGAGGAATGGTAAGGAAAGGACTGAGTACAAAAAGCTAAAGAGGGAAAGTGACAGAGCCCTGGAAAGTGGGTTCTTCCTGAAGCCACAAGAGACTTTTAAAAACCACATACCAGGCCAAGACAGCTCAGGGAACTTTCCCTATTGCCAGCTAAACTCTCAGGCAGATGAAACAAAGGAAAAACAGATTAACAAAAGGGCATTAAGAACAAAAGGACAGGAATCACTATAAGATCCAGCAAACTGAAGCCATGTCAATCTGACTGACATGTCAATCTGTTCTTGTTAACCTGACTTGAACTCCTCACATGAATACTTTGAGGCAGGAAACAGAGCGGTTACAAGCAGAGAGCTGCTGCTCCACACTAGCGACTTGTTTTCCTCTTTGCAGCAGCGTGCACCGAAGTGTTTCATGTTCATGTGCAGTCTAGCACTGTGAAAGTTGCCTGCAGAGCAACTGACAGGTGGAGTGGTTTATTCTGCTACCAAACTACACAGGGATACAGATAAGAAATTCCTGTTACAATGTGCCAAATCCTCAGATGCACCTGAAAGGCTTAGATCTATGCATTTGGGGCTACAGCAAGTCTTTCTCAACTGATATCTACCAATATCAGTTAGGATCATGGAGAAGAAAAGCCCATCTCTAACTGACTTTGCCACACCAGCAAAAGCAGATGCAGTTAAGCCATGAAATAAAATTATACCTTGTTACTGAGGAAAAATAGCATGACCTACAGCAACAAAACCCTGTTTTTCTCCAGGAGCATTTGCCAATATGGTTTAGCCAGGAAATACTTCTGAGTGTTAATAAACTTGGGAAACACCACACCATACTGCAGAGATAATAATAATGGATATTAGAAAACTAGAAGTTGAAGCCTTTTTCTTGGTTGGAATCCTATCACCAACTTTGGGGTAGGTTTTCATCTATAAACCCACAATCAATACAGCAACTTTTACGACCTAGGTGGTTTGACTCAGATACCCAGAATTATCCAAGCAGAATTGCACAGGAAAAAAATGACTGCATTTTGTAGTCTCCATTCCACATGCACATGGACCTGGCATAACATGCAATTCTGGCTACTTGGGGTTTTTTGATATTGTTACTCACTTCATATAAGTCTCCAGAGATTTTTCTTTTAATCATTAACCCCATGGCATATTTAAAGAGATCTAAAAAGATCCTGAATTTGAGTTTCACAACTGCATAAGAAATATATTATGAACTAAGGTTTCCATTCCATCCCTCTGTGAGATACTGGGAGGATATAATCCTTCTCCCAGAGAAATCAGTATTATCTTTGTCACTGATTGCCAAAGGGGTCTATACTTGGGTTAGTATACTGTCACCTAGAAGCTAGTCACTGCCTCTCACATCACAGATTACCTTAAGCTTACCAGTTCTTGCCAAAAAGTAAAAAATTTAAAAAATCCTGAAACATATTGAAATCATAAAAATATCAGTTTAGAAAAGACTGTTAACAATTGAATGAAAGGTTAACAATAGTTTAAAACCAGCTGAAGCCTTCAAAATTTTCAACACGATATCCTGGCAAACCAAAATAGCATTAAACTTGCCTTGGAAGAAAAAGAAACCTCTAACATCAAACAGTACTAGGCATTTATCTTCAGAGCAATGCATTACAGGTGACCTCTATAGATTGGAAATAGGATTACATCAACAAACCTTTCACTTTAAAGTGGTGGATGGTGTGAGATGAAAGGGTGCTCTCCCTAACATTTTGCAGTGCTACTGGCTCAGGTTTAAAGGAAGCATGCAACCAGGTATTCCCTGTCACATTCTAATCTGCAATGCTGACATGGATGTGAAAAGCAAAAGCCTTTGAAAATGATACTTTCATATGATGAAAAAAACCTGGAGGACTGCACAAATGGGTGTGAGAAATGTGAGGGGGGATACAGATAAGGAGATAAAGAGGAACCTTTACAATAAACATGGCCACATACTTATGCCAGCAGCAATAATTCATGTCTGTAGCAGTGTGGAATAGTATCAGATAAAATGATATTAGTTTAGGTTTAAGCTGAATACCTACATTTGGTGTCTCCATGTTTCTGTAAAGGTTTCAAATAGGCATCTTCTTTTTCCACAGCAGACAAAGCACAGAGTTACTTTCCTGGACTGTTTAACAAAGTAACTATGTATTCAACAAATAATAATTACAAAAAAATTAAAGCACCTTCAGTCCTAGTAGTCTAGGACTAGTGCCTTCAAGAACTTTGATGGTCTCCTGGGCATGCTGAACTGGCTTGCACAGTCCCTGTTTACTGAAGTTAGAAATTCCCATTTACTTCATATTGAGTATTATTGTTCCAACCAAAAAAGCCCAACACATAGGAATTGCTGCACAATTGTGTTATATTTTCAGGACTTTATTATAATAATTCATGTTACATTCAAATGCCTCCAGATGAAACTCATGGTGAGGGCCTAGGGTCCTCTAAACCCTTGAGAGGACTCTGTCAACCTCCCAGAACTGCTTTTTAAGGGATTCATGATTTCCCTGAGGAAACATTTTGATTTGATAGATCTGACCTGTGTCTACAGTGTCTAACAGGGACTCAATCTTTATATATATCATAGTACACTCAAAACACTCATGTAACCCTACCTCAGCAAGGTATTTTTTTGGA
This sequence comes from Galbula dea, assembly GCA_013399015.1. NCBI lineage: Eukaryota > Metazoa > Chordata > Aves > Piciformes > Galbulidae > Galbula > Galbula dea. Next base: position 1,077,834 of record VWZX01001929.1, on the reverse strand, counting down.
AATAAACAGAAATTATGAGAGGAGAATCTTGAGCCACCAGGTTTCAGGTACTGATTTAGCACTGTCAAGATTAAGCAGGCATATTGAAGCAAGCCTGAGCACTAAATTATCCAGCCAAGCACTTGAAAATTAAATAAAATCAAAATAAGTTGTTTAACTCCCTGCAGCTAAACTCTAGTTCCCCAGAAGTGACATACAACAAGCCAGTAATCTCATTGCCCAAAAGAGTGAGTGTTAACAAAATGATCCACCATTTTCCTCCAGCAGTCTAGAAGAGTGGCACAGATACACTCCTAAAATCATATGTGCCTTACTCAGTGATACAAACAAAAAAAAGAAAGAACTAAGTTCTTAACAGTATTCTGTGACTCTGCTTAATATTTTTAAAGGCTTTACAACGCCCCCTGACCTCTGGGTTTGGTGGTACACTGACTGCAAGCCAGTTCCTAGTTCTGTATAAAGGAGGACGATATAACCCTCTGTTGCCAGACACTTCCTTAATTCCTCATAATTTGAGTTTTGCTGGAAGAGATTCCAAATTTGACCACAACAGTTAAAGAAAAAAATACTTGCACTCCACTATAAAATATACAAATCACAAAATATATACAACTAACAAAACCAGTCTCAGTACTACTTGATGAGAGGTATTTGTTTTCCCCTCCAACATTCCAGTAATGTAAAACCAGTGTGTAAGGTAGAAAATCATTTTTCAATTTCAGGAAACATCATTACTAGCTGCCAAAAGTCTATCCATATAATAAGAACTATTTGCTAAAGCTGAACACCTGCAGTTTTATAGAAGGCCTCTGAGGACAGCTGTAAGTAAGTATTCCAGTCTACTGATACAGCAGCCAATCAAAACCTGAAGGTTTTGTCCCAGAAAACAACATATTTTGCTAGTTAGGGCTACATGTGTGTATACAGATGTTTCATTTAGATAGGTAGATAGACAGACAGACAGACTGATCTTCTGAACATGATATAAAGCCTCGTATGCAAAAGACAAGGTTAATGAAGGAGGTTTTAGTCTAGTCCTAAAAGTACAGTTTCCTGCTCCCAAAATGCTCTTGGAAGGAGTCCAGAGTGCTGGAAATTTGCATTGTAGCAAACTGTCACACAGCTATGTGTGCATTAGTTGCCTTCCCAAGCCTAAAGCAATTGTTTTGAATAGCTCATAAAAAAAGATCAGGATAAACAAAACATTTTCCTCATACACACATATAAACAATACATCCACCCCACTACCTCTGCTGCCTCCCACAGCTGAAAGTGCTACCATCATTTTAGGTATTAAGATGTTCTTTTTATTCTTTGGTAAGCAACTTCATAAGCACAGTTTTGCTCTTATTATTTATGAACAGCCAGGCTACAGCTATAAAGGTTATGCTTCTTTAGGGGGAGTGTACCTACCAAATACTCAGTTCCTCGTATTTCAAAGTCCATCCTTATATTTCAAAGTCCATGCACACTTAAGAACTACCAAAATTAGCTCTCATGGATGAGGTGACTATGGCAGAGCATAACCAGAATTTAAATCATAGAATCATAGAATCACCTGGGTTGGAAGAGACCTCCAAGATCATCAAGTCCAACCCTTAATCCAACACTATCATGATTACAAGATCATGGCACTAAGTGCCACATCCAGTCTTATTTTAAAAACCTCCAGGGATGGTGAATCCACCACCTCTCTGGGCAGGCCATTCCAATGACTGATTACTTGCTCTGTAAAGAACTTTTTCTGATATCCAGCCTAAACCTCCCCTGGCAGAGCCTAAGCTCGTGCCCTCTTGTTCTGTTGCTGGTTGCCTGGGAGAAAAGACTGACCGCCACCTGACTACAACCTCCTTTCAGATAGTTGTAGAGAGTGATGAGGTCACCCCTAAGCCTCCTCTTCTCCAGGCTAAACAACCCCAGCTCTCTCAGCCTCTCTTCATAGAACTTGTGCTCAAGTCCCTTCACCAGCTTCGTTGCTCTTCTCTGGACCCGCTCCAGCACCTCAATATCTTTCTTGAACTGAGGGGCCCAGAACTGAACACAATACTCAAGGTGTGGCCTCACCAGTGCCGAGTACAGGGGAAGGATCACTTCCCTCGTCCTGCTGGCCACACCATTCTTGATACAGGCCAGGATGCCATTGGCCTTCTTGGCCACCTGGGCACACTGCTGGTTCATGTTTAGCCTCCTGTCAATCAGCACCCCCAGGTCACTTTCCACCTGACTGCTCTCCAGCCACTCTGTCCCCAGGCTGTAGCGCTGCGTGGGGTTGTTGTGGCCAAAGTGCAGGACCCGGCACTTAGCCTTGTTGAACTTCATCCTGTTGGAATCAGCCCATCTCTCCAGCCTATCAAGGTCCCTCTGCAGAGCCCTCCTGCCTTCTGGCAGGTTGACACTTCCTCCCAACTTGGTGTCATCTGCAAATTTACTCATGATGAACTCAATCCCCTCATCTAAATCATCGATGAAGATGTTAAACAGAACTGGACCCAACACTGATCCCTGGGGGACACCACTGGTGACCGGCCGCCATATGGAGAAGCAGTAAGAAGTAGGACCCTCTTCTCACTGTAAAAGAGCTAAGAAATATTTCCCCACTGCTCTGCTGCTGTCCTCCCTTGGCCAGGGCAGGTCCTGGCTCAGATCTCAGTCTGCTTTAAGAACACATGACAAGTAGGTTTTGTACATACATGGTATATTTGCCTTGAGTAACGAATCCACAAATGACTAATACTTTCAGAACAGGCATCCAGATAAAGGAAACACTTCTTTCCCCTTAAATTTTTGTCCTGCTGTTTAGAGATGAACTGAAACGACAGATGCTGCTTAACCTGGGGTTCTGCTTCTCACCTCCTCCACAGCCAGAGGTCATGAGCACAGCCATGTGCAATGCAGAAGTTTTTTATCCTTTTTTCCACTGAGCAGAGGAAGCAAACTGTCTTTGAAAACATGTTTCTGAGCACACCCAGTTCTGCCAGCTGCCAACAAGGCTCCATGTCACACGAAGTGCATGTAAGCAAGGATTACAAAGAAACTGGCATTCTGCCTCTAGTAATCCACTATATAGGATCTCCTGCAAAGAGAAGGATCTGGAAGCCACATATGTGCACACCCAACAGAGTCTGAGATAGATAAATAAATAAATAACTCAGAGTATTAAATACTCAATGATTTCAACAGGTGTTTACAAAGCCAGAGCTAGCATTCATTCCCAAATTAAAACCAGAAATTCTTTCCAGTGTATCTTTATGTAAACAAGACCAGCTCAGCTCTCATCTGAAGGCAAGAACATCACACCATCTGCCAAACCTAAAGGCTGAAATCAGTGCTGTTAATTACCCTGAGAAAAATCAAAATGTATTCCCTTTCTTGGCTGGGAAGTTAAAAATTCAGCCATGATGTGATCTCAAGCAGCTCTCCATGGCATCACAGCACATTTTGTACATTATTGAAAGATGGGAATGTGGAAAGAGGTTCAAGGAAAGTTTCAGTCACTGACAGGACTTCCATCTATGTTGGGACTTGTCTCCCTCTCAGCCACAAGTGCAACCAAACGAGAGCAGATCGATCGCTTTCTTGAAAGCCACTGTAAAACTGATCAGAACCACAACCTTATCTTGCTATCAGAAAGACTAGCTACCCTTCTATATAAAAAAGATAGCAGATAAGCTAACTTCCTTCCTCTTAAGTCAGGTTCAACCCATATGGGAAAGGAAGGTCTAAAAGCCATTGAGAGACTTGAAAAGATCACCCTAACAACACCTGTGGGCCAAAACTTTTATGCTCAGCCATAACATCAAATGACATAAAATCACACAACTTGAATTTCAGATTAACTATTCTGGGTGAAACCCTAGCTCCTCCAAAATCAGTCTCTACTGACTACTTTCCTGATGCTAGCTCTCATCCTTGGTATTTGGAGAAGCCCAAGTTCTACACTGAATATCAGCAGATACAAGCACAGCAGAACACAGGATAAATAATGCAGCCTGGATTAAACAAACACACTGGCTTTTTGGTTTAGTTTTGAGGTGGTTTTGGGTTTGAGTTTGCTTTTTTTAACTCTTATGTCCAGTGAGGTCAATTTTCAACATGAAAACTGTTGCTCCTTCTTCATTCTGCTGGAATGTGATGCACATCTCTTGTCCTAAACTCCATCAATAAATACATTCCATTAGGACTATGAGAAAGATCCACATAATTTAACAAACTCTGTTAGTACTAAACAGGAATGTTGTCTGTGATGCCTATAAATATTTATATTACCTACATTATCAGTCACATCAGAACCCTGCTGTACAGCTAAGCACTATACAAACAGAACAACTACAATATCCAAAGAAATAGATTTGGTCATTGCTGAATATTTTTTCTACTTTTTTATTTCAAGCAAGGAAATCTAGAAACTATATCACTACTATACAGAAAAGACTGTTTTTCACAACTCATAACCCTTTTTACCCTGTAATTGTAGGTTGTACAAATATATGGCCCATAAGCTTTCATTAATTCTGTTACTGCTGACCATCTATTTTCTCCAGCAAAAGTAACAACCTGCTTCCTGGGTCCAGGTTCAGTAAGAGGTCAGTATATTGTTATTGTGAATAAAGTTAGAAAGAAAACCCCTTAGACTGTGCACAGGCAAAAGTTGGCACTTGTGTTTAAAGGGTTAAGTTTAACAAATTATTCTTAATTATGTTAAAGAATGTTAAAAACCTATCATTAGCAAAATATTTCATTCCATAGTTTGATCACAGCAAAAGCAGGAAATTCACAGTTGACATTCCCTCAGCAACCTTAACTCTCTCCCATTGTGTATATTCATTTCAACTGAGTCTTTCTTTCTATGACCTCATAACACATGTGAAATGAAGGAAGGTGCTAGAAAAAAATCCTAAAATTCATATAAATCAGAAGTATGCTGTTAAGTTCCATTATTGTAGTAGTAGCATTTGAGTGGAGATAGCAGCCTCAATAAAAATACATACATGTTGACTAGTCCAGGCATTTACTGAATGTTATAGCCTGTGAATGCACATGTACAACCAACATGTTTCTGGTTGCTCACCTATCACATGAGGCTGGTTACTTTATTCAAAAGCCTGGATGCAAGAAACCTGGAATCTGAAAGGGTCTATGAGGTATGGGGCTCCTGATAAATATTACTAAACTGCATCCAAAGCTGACCCCTGGAGGAGTACAATCATTTGTGTTCCAAGTCAAAACTAATAAACTGTCAACCTCAATCTGGCTCCAGGAACACACAGTCCAAATGTTTCAGTGGTGTTTCCCCAGAACCAGAGCTCAAGGAAATTCAGTACAACTCCTCTCCAGTGCCTCTACACAGCATCAGGCTAGGATCTTCCCAGCCTATGAGCTCTAACTCTGCTGCATATGGATCTGTCCTGCACCCATTTCCCCTTACTCTGGATTTCACACTAGCCTGGATGCAGAGTCATGTAGGTACAACTCGATCACAGACCTTACATGTACATCCTAATAAGACTATTTGCTGCCTTGAAGGCAAAGGTGTTGCAGAGCCTTCCTTCAGATTTTCCAGGAATTGGCCAAAGCTCAGCAAACCCAGGGCTGTGCTGCACCTCACAAGTCATAATTTTGAGTTAATCATTAGACCTGAATGCATTTGTTGCCCAAACTGGCCTATGCTGGGAGACACTGTGAGGATTACACATCTTACTTCTCAAAGTACTTGACAATTGGTACTCTTGGAAACTTGAGTGCAAGTACTTCTGCACCTCTGTTTAGGCAAACACTTTCACTTGGTGCTGCAAGAAGGCATAAGTACACGTGTACTTGTGCACATTCATTCCCTGTTCCTATGTGTTGAAGTGCTATTTATTTACTGTCCTGTAAAAACTAGCAATGTAAGTGCAACATACAATGCAATAACATCTTTTAAGAGATTATAATCCAAAAGACTTTTAAAGTCAGCTAGAAAATTCCTCCTAGAAAACACTAACATACAAAACCAGTACCAACAGAATTCAGTGAGGAAATAAATGGCTTTAGAGCTTGAAAACTAACTCCAAGATAGAGCAGTTGCTAAGACTATACTGACATTTTTGCCAAAAAAACATTTTAGCATTCAATATAATGTGTTTCTATTAAAAAGGGCATTCTTTGATAACTTATTTCACTTTTTTTTGTCTCCTAACATTCCAATTAAGAGGCACAATAATACACTAGCTACCTTGCTTGTCCTTTCCTGTGGACTGCTGTGTTGTAAGTGATAACCACTTCACTCCTTGCCAACAGCCTCAGTGATCACTGGGACTGGGTCCCAAGGCTGCAGAAAATTGAGGCAAAACCATACAAAGTTCTACCAGCTAGCAGATGGTAACTGGGGCAAAGAAGAGTTGAAATTGAAGCTGAAAGGTGTAAATGTATATGTAAATGACTGTGGTCTGTCACTGATTGCTCTGGACAGGTCATTTTCACCCAAATTCACTAACACTCCAAGAAAGCAGTTCCTATTTTCTTCTAAAAAAATTGTGTGCCCAACCAGCACTGTGGATCTGGACTTAACTTTCTGTGTGACTTAATTCTCCATCTTAATATATATATATATATGTGTGTGTGTGTGTGTGTATATATATATATAAAATATATATATAAAACCACAGCATTTTCTGACAATTTCAGGAGGTTGTGTAGACTAGGGACTTAGAGACATGCAGAAGAGAGAACAAAAAGGAGACAAATAACTTTTTTATTCCCAATTCCTACATCAAAATCAACTTACTAGTCTCCTAACAGAGAATTAGATTATTCTAAATATTTTCTAAATATTTTCTAAAGTTAAAGTTAATTAATTGGTAATATTGACCTCTTTCTTATCTTGGGTGATTTTCCAAAGTTAAAACCAAACAGATACAAGATTTGGAGTACTTCAAATACTTCTGTAAAAGAGAGAGAAATAAAGTACTATCCAGATATGACAGCAATAGGACCTGATGGAACAGCATGATGTTGTGCCAGGAAAGGTTTAGGCTGCATATTAGGAAAAGGTTCTTCACCCAGAGGGTGAAGAGGTGGAGCACTGGAACAGCCTCCCCAGGGAAGTAGTCACAGCACTAAGCCTAACAGAATTCAAGAAGCATCTGGGCAAGGCCCTCAGGCACATGGTGTGATTTTTAAGGTCATCCTGTACATAGACAGGAGTTGGACTCGATGATCCTTGCAGGTCCCTTCCAACTCAGGCCATTCTATGATCCTATGATTCAACTTTCTTGAAGTAGAACAGCAAAATATCTCAGAATGTAATTCAATATCATAAGCCAAAAGAAGCATTGAAGAGCATTTTCCTGAAAAACCTTTTTCAGAATAACTAGTTTAGCTACAAAATTTCCTACCTTATTAACTTGCTATAACAGGAGAGGTTAGGATGTCCACAGAGAACTTGCAGAAGTTCAAATTACAAGTCGTATGTTTTCACTGCATAATTCAAAGAGAATAGGAAGAAAATATAGTTCCTTTGCTCACTAACAGGCAGCAAGAAAAGGTATGCAAAAGAGGAAATGAACTTGCATGATTACCTTTGTATAACAGCAGTGACAGAAACTGAGGATGTGCAGCTGAATGTCGTAACACAATTTGCAGCACACACATTTGTGCAGTGCTCCAATGTTCTGCAGTATCATACCTGGCTATGCACAAGTGCAACCAGAATGTAGCCCCTGCTCTAGTAGAGTCAAAGCCTGAAAGCAGACAAAAGGGAATACTGCACATGACTTTTCTGACCTTTCTATTAAGAAAGCCCATATCCTAGAAATAACCAATTACAGCAGCAAAAAAACATTAGAATCTCTCAACTACTTAACACTCTGTTAACACAGAAGGCCTAGGTATTTATGAAAAGCATAAAGGCATTTTCAGTTCAGTAATGGCCCTTAGTGTATGCAGAAGTCTTAATATACAAGTGAAACAAAGTCAACTCCTTATAGAATTTTAGCTCTAGTTTCTAGTGGTATCTTGGTGTACTTTCTAGCCAAGCCTTGACCCAAATCAGACATATTTGTACAGCAATACAATGATAAAACACAAAAGGTGAGAAGAACAGAGAACTCTTACTGTCCTTGCTCTGGAATTGAGTGTTCTTATCAGGAAAAAGAAGCAACTGCTTGTCCTGTTCACTGGAGGACTCTGTTGCACAACAGTTTTTGACAAGTGTGCATCCTACCTTTGTCAAATTGACAGCACCCCTGTGTTAGAAACCTGTGATCACAGGTCTGCCTTACTCTAAAAGTTGTTTGAGCATTGTGGAAGGCTAAAATACACACCTTCTGCATAGCCCAGAGGATGAAATTTAAAAAAAAACAAACACTTTAATTCCTGTTTTCTTTAAAAGACACTTAACAAGAATGCTAGTGGTGCAGCATCAAATAATTTGTGAGGACAGATTTTCTTTGGGAAAGAAAAAAAACCCCAACAACAAACCACACAGATGTAGGAATGGAATGCAGAGTGTTAGCAGAAGGGAAAAAATACAAAAAATTACCAAATGTTTTCAGCAAATGAGGACTAGAGAAGAAAACCACAATAGGAAGTTATGTTTGCATACATATTAACAATTCCAAGTGACTAGTTAGAGCTCAATTAGGTGTTAGGCTTGGCAAATGTACAAGCCAAATAAAGTAGGACTACATACATATATGTATATATGTCAGCCATATATGTTCCTCAGACACTACATTTTGCCATCTGAAATTTCTTAATATTCTTACTTGAATATCAAAATGGAAAATGTACTTCAGCTCTTTTGTTCAGTCCATCTCTTAAAAACTCACAACATTTCATTCAGCTATTGCTAGAATGAGAGCAAGGCAAACTAGGTTCTGGGATGCATTCCCAAAATACAGTTAAATCATTTGAAACATGGAGAAAAGGGAGTATTTTACAATCTTTTACATACACTTTTCTAAGCCTTTTGTAGAATGCTGGGCCTCCACTGTTGTATCCACCTCCACCAACTCAGAACATGGCCTGCTGCATCTACTGCTTGTCAAGTACTCATAGGGAAGATGTTAGGATGGCCACAGAGAACTTGTAGAAGTTCTTTTCTAACCTAAAGTGCTGTATCTAAGTACAGGAATGTACAAAACAGTAAGTGGTACATTCATAAAAGCTTCTGCCAAAGACTTCACTAGTAGCACATCACTTTCAGAGACCCTAGTGGGCATATGTTATTGAAGATCCCACTTACAGCTGGTTCAGAAGCCCAAGCATCAGTCACATAGTTATCCCTGGAGGCAACACCACAGTAATTAAAGGACAAGAAAAACAGAAAAAAATCATGGGAAAAGTGAGATGGAACTGAGTGAGGGCTGCCACATCAGCCAGGTGTAAATAACCCACCAGGAACTGGAGGAACAACTACAGCTGGGGAGGATTTTAGGGAAAGCAACAAGACCTGTATTTGGAAAGAACACCAACATCTACAATGAGGATTTCCTTACAAGCATGTGTGAAATAAAGCAGATCCTATTAAAGAAAGGTATGCAAACTAAATGAGTCTGTATGTATCCACAGGGGAGAAAAGGAAGAAAAAACAATGGCAACAAGCACATGAGCTGAATGTGGAAGGTGATTCTATTATAACTTCATCCTACATCTGCCTGAATTAGATGTTGTTTGGATCCTGACATCTGTCAGCAACAGGACAAGGATGACAAGGGGTGAATCCACTGCTCTCCTACTAGGGGTGGTCAGAATTTGCTCTACAGAAGTGATACAGATTAAAGCAAAATTCTAAATTGAGGGAATTAACACGTGGAAACCATAAGTAAGTAACAGAGACATGGCTCAAGTTAACACAATGCCAATCTCATTTAAAGTTCCTTAAAAGTTTGATAAGCCAAAAAGGAATAACCTGTCAGGGATAGGTTGGAATGTCAATACATAAATAAAGCACTGCAAGAATAAAAAGGGAATTTAGCTAGAACTCCAACACTGAGCACATGGAGAGAGCTGCCAAGTGAAATCATCAAAGTAAATGATATAAATGAACTTAAAAGATACTTGGACATTTTTATGATGAGAGAGAAAGAGAAAAGGGGATTGAAGGATACAGCAGGTACAAAACAGACAATAAACTTAAAGAACTTTCTTGCTTCAGATGTACTTTCCTGGTTCAGAAATTCCTTTTGTCCATACTGATGTTTAAATGAAACTAACTCCTTATATGTTAAGTATCTGCCAAGCACCATAATCATTGCTCCAGAAGTTATGATATACAGTTGCAGGCAGAAAACCCTGACAATTTCCCTTTCCTTCTGGCCACAAAAAGCTACTGTGTTCAGCAACTAACAACATATATCACTGAGAACAGAACTCATAAAATTCATATCCAAAGGCAATGGTTTTCTCTCATCTGGCTTGCAAGGAAATGCTCAAAGTGGACATATTTTTCAGCAGTGACAGAACTAGCCTCACATATTCCCACCCAGTAATATGATAGAACAGCACAGACACATACCAGCAACTACATCATGGCAAAGACCTTGACTTAATTTCTACTTGTATCAGTTTCAACCAAGTCAAAGAAGAGAATGGATACAAAATTGGGGAAGGAAAAAAAAGTCAGAATTATTTGTTTTGAGCAGAACAAGTCAACATTTATCTCAGAGGTCTTGTAATCATGATCACGTAGAAAGAATAGAAGCTGCTGAAAGGGCTGTTACATGGTTATTCCAAATAACAGCTGTTCTATTGTTTGCTTCTTTGAAGGACAGGCACACACTATAAGATTTGACATACCTTTGATTCTTACACCTCCTGCATTTCACTTCCTTTGTTCCATCTTTCCTAAATAACTCTGCAGACCTCAGAGTATTGCTCACCACACCATCCTAAGCACCAACAGTGCTTCAGTGCTTCAACAGCTAGCCTGACACATGCAGAAAGCATTCCCCATGGTTCTTAAGTACTTGGAAACTAAAAGCAAAGAAAGTCTTCACTGCTCTACTGTGGCAGGGATGCAACTCTCAGAAGAAATAAAGATGTTGAAGGAACACCAACATCTTTTCCACCATCACTGTATGTACTATGTAGACCTTACTACAACACAGCTGTATGCTGCTTGCTTTAGCACTGGTTGATAGCTTGTAGTTCAAAAGAAGGTGAAATACAAAGACTCCCCTATTTTCTGATCCACTCTGACACTTGAGTCATTTATTGTCCAGATAAAAAGCACCATTTTCCTTCTTTTTCCTGTTGGAAATATACTAAAGAGGACAAAAGGCTAAACACAGGAAGTGATACACATATATCTCGAGGCTAAACATTTTTTATTACTATCAGATAACTTTCATTTTGCTTCTATATTTACTTATTGACCCAAAAAGCTATCTTTAAAGTCAGAATTTTGCTTTAGTTAAGCAGATAATTAATAGTCACCTATAGATACACTCTTGTTATTTCAAAAACTGTATAGTCCTATCTCCCTGAACTCTGGACAGATGAAAGAAGTCCTTTCTTTATTCATAAAGCCAGAAATTCTTCACTGTCATCTGACTGAAAGCCACTTTCTCAAGGCTCTTCTCAGAGTGACAAACTATCTGGTCTGCAACTGAAGATTGCTCCCTTAGCTCCCCTTGTGCCTTTCTTGTGCTTATTTTTCTCCTCCTACATCTGCAGCAGCCTCTTAATATGCAGAAAAGCCCAAACCAAACAATTCTTGATTCTTCCTCAGGGCGTACACGTACACTTCTTTTTCAGGACAGTGACATATTTCTGAGTTTTAGTCAGAGGCTCCCCAAATATTCCTTATTTTTCACTCAATGGCAGTATTTTCAATTGACAGAATTGCAAAACTGTCCTGATCAGAAGTGAACTGTTTTCCAGACATTCCACAGCTGTAGCAATCTGTCCTTGCCTCGTATGTCCACAGGAATTAAGTTGTTCAAAAATAAAGATTAAAATCTAGAAAATCCCAAATATTGTTAGGCAAAATGAAGCATGTGACCAATGCTGATTGTATTCTCAGTCACCTTTGTTTTAAGGTGGTTCCCAGAACAGTATTAAAATCTGAACACTTCTGATCATCCTAGAATATCAGCAACAAGAGCTTAACTTACTACTCTGACTTGCCCACAAGCTTCAGGTATGATCTGGAGGAACCACTGTCAGTCAAAAGCAGAGTATTCAGCCTTCAAAACTATCCAGATACTTGCCTTTCATCCCTCAGACTGTTAAACACGTGTCCATAATGCAAATGCCTAGCAGGAAATTACCAGGAATGGGTCACCAGGTCAATACTTCCAAATTTATGTGGCTTCCATAAAATGGTCTGATTTCCCAAAGCTAGAGCCAAGCATGCCTTCTCCAAGGGCTCCAAGCCTCTGCTGCTACCTCTGCAGTGACAATCACCAGTAAAAGATTTTAATGGAAACCTACAGGGAACACTTTTTAACCTGGACTGTTGCCCTCCCAATCCCCTCTACATAAAAAGTCTGGCAGTATAACCATGCCTCCAGGAGGTTTTATTCCTAGGAGATGCTATGATGTAAAAGGGGAAGGACCACTCTCTGTAGATTTTCCACTTCTACTTCCTGCTGAAATGATGTCTCACTGATCATTCATGAAATACTATTCACTTAAATGAGTCTTTAGCTTGACCTAGCTCTGTCTGATATTAATCATATTGAGTGCAACCCTAAGAGATCTGGGGATTGAGAAACCAAAATATTCTTACCACATCTTATGTGACCCTATCCTACACAACTTGTAACAAAACTAAACAGATACTAGGGTAATTATGCAGCAACACACAAAACAGGCATTTGAAAGGGCTGTTCATTCCATACTCAAAGCAAAGCACTGGAATTCAGGAAGATCTGGTTATATTTTTACATTCTAGCAAAAATTTGGTAAGAGTTTAAAGGAGACACCTGTTCTCTATGTTATCTGAAGGATACTGGAAAAGACTGGCACAAAACCTTGGGCTATTAAAGTGAAAAGCAGATTACACATTGAGTACAAAAATCCAAGCTTTGAATAGACAGTCTCCACTCACTGCAACTTACAGGCTTTCTAATCTCTGTTCCTCAACTGCATTCACATTTGGCAAAACATATACAGGATTTCATCCTCCAAACAGTGATGGATACAACTAACTTCACTCATACATAGACTCATTCACTTCAACAACCAACTGAAGTATTAGATTGATGCTCACTCTCTGCTATGGTGCTTCAGTATCTAATAAGTCCCAAGGAGGCTCTTAAAACAGCAGTTGTGTGAGCAATCACAGAATGTTAGGGGTTGAAAGGGACCTCTGCAGGTCATGTAGTCCAACCCTCCTGTCAGAGCAAGTTCTCCTAGAGCAGGTTGCACAGGATGACTTTCAGGCAGGTTTAGAATGTTTGGAGACAGAGACTCCACTGCCTCCCTGGGCAGCCTGGTCCAGTGCTCCACTACCCTCAAAGTAAAGAAGTTCCTCCTTCTGTTTAGATGGAACTTCTTATGTTCCAGTTTGTGCCTGTTATCTCTTCTCCTGTCAGTGGACACCACTGAGAAAAGACTGGCCCTATCCTCCTGGCACACACCCATAAGTATTGGTAAGATCCCTTCTCAGTCTTCTTTTCTCTAGCTTCTCATCATAAGAGAGATGTTCCAGTTCCCTAATAATTTTGTAGCCCTTCTCTGTACCCTCTCCAGATGTTCCCTGTCCTTCCTGAAGAGGGGAGCCCAGAACTGGACACAGTACTCCAGATGTGGCCACACTAGGGCAGAGTAGAGAGGGAGAACTGCACGTGTACTCCACTCATCCTCTTGTGCCCACAGCAGCACTAAAGGCTTCAACTCTCTGGTTTTACCAGTTTATTTTCTTCAGTGTTCACTATTAGAACAAACATTCCTGCCAGCCAAGTAATTTTCTAGAGCCTCCCATGAACACAAGCACTACAGGGCCAAATGAATCAAACACTTTTTGTTTAAGAGATCCCTTCCCCCCTAGCTTTCACTTCACCTCAAGGAGAGTAACAAATCTGAAGCTAGCTGAGCAACTTCATCATCAGTGGTAGAACTGGATGCCAAAAAGGGGGAGGGAAAAGAGTTAGGACAGGAAAGTAGACAGAAGAATGCAAAAATCTCCATTTTAAAGCCTGTCCCAGATCATGTAAAGCTGGCAGTGCATTTGGTTAATCCCTCTAGAGCTTGAGTGGAAAAATCACAGCAGGCAGCTGGATATGACATCTAAGGCTGCCCTTTCTTGTGTTTTTTTCCACTTCTGGCAGCACACTGTCATACCTACAGCATCTGACCATTCCCACAGACTGTGCTGTACCTTCAATTGAACTCAAACAGCTGAAGCAAAAAGCAAAGGTTCAAAGGACAATGAATAGGCAGCAGAGCTCTTGGAATTCTGCAGGTGTGGGACTCCCCATTTTGGCTATCTAGCCTGACTGTAGAAACACTGAAACTGCTTGAAGAGTTTTCAGGTCTGTCTACTTCCACCTGACTTGCATCCCCATTTCAGAAGCTTGATCATGCTGCTATGGAAGACTGAAGAGAAAAATTAAAAAAAAAAAACAAAAACAAAGGTGATTTGTGTAACCTGGTCTCTGATCTTGCATTTTAAATGTGGAAAGGGAAAAGACAAGCAATCATCATTCAGGCAACAGCATTATTATTAACACAGTAGTGTAAGTACCAGTAACGTAGACTCACAATGCAGCCTTCAGGGTGTATTAGTATGGATAAAGCACAATTTCCTCTTTCTATGACTGCTAGTTTTTTTTCCTCCAAAAATTATCTAAATATTACAAGGGTGAGTTCAGTCAAAACCCTTTTTTTTCATATGATGGAGCTCTGAGGAACTTACAGATGTAACTCAGAATCTTTTAGGGAATTCATGGGGAGGGGAAACAGTACAGATGTATAAATCTTGTCCACTACTATGCAGACTCTATATTGCTGTTGCTTTTTAAAATCATTTTAGTTGTATCTGGTGGCTTCTACTGAGAGCATAGTTGAGCTTGGTACAGTTAAAATACTTACAAATACAAAACAAATCACTGCTCAGAAGAGCTCTCCATCTCAACAAATAAAATGGACAAAAAGTGGAAAAGGAAGCAGCATTATCCCATTCTACATAGACAGAATGAAAACTGTAGCTCTATTAGGTTACCAAAAACCCCAAAGAAACCAGAAACAAGATCAGGATTAGGCACAAGACCTTTTTCTCTGAACAAGCCCCAGATGTGATACAGAAGTTATACTGGCTGGGGAAGGACAAGTAAAGTTTGATCCAACATGAAAACTTGCCTGAACACCACTGAAGAAGGATGAGTGCCTTCCATGTCCTGTTTCAGACACTGTCACCCAGCCACAAGATCACCCTAAGACTTGTGCTCATATTTAGTACTTCTTAAGAGTCACTGAAAGTAGAAGTATTCTGAAGATGCTGAAGTAACAGTTTATTCTATCTTAAGTGCTACTGCTACAGTAAAGGAGGTAATAATCTAAGGATGGATAAAGATTTGTGCTGTGTTGTGGTGTTTCTACAGTAAAGGAAAGAAGCCCCAGGATGCCTTTTATACTGTAAAAAAGACCTTGTAGCCACTCAGAGTAATACACAAGCATATTTGACAGGAAAACTAAAAACAAAACAAAACAAACAAATAAAAAAGTAAAGAAACACAAGCCATAGTTCAATTTTTGAAGTGCCTATGATAAATATTCATCAGGTTGGTCAAGTGTTTGCATAAATGATGACCTCAAGTTAGATGAAAAATGTTCTAACAGCCTTTGTTCAGCTGCAATATTTGCAACCAACAGAGGCATAAACCAAACAGGCTCAGCAGAGAAAACATGTTCTGCTCTGTCTAACTGTTAGGTGAATATGTTTTTACAAACTTAAAACCTTAATCACTATCAGAAGTCAGAAGAGAAACAAGTAATACTTTTATTTACCCAATATTTATCAGCTGATGGCATTTTAGGAGTTTCCTACAAAACACCACACAGATTAAAGAGACAAGAATTGCACATTATTAAAACCAGAAAGTCTTTTAAAAACATTCAGTCACTATGCAATGTTGGAGGACTCAAAAAAGTTTTAAAATCTCTTCAACTTCATGCTGGTTCTTAGACTAAAGACACAGGACTCTAAACCTAAGATGTGACAGTTGTCCATCGTTAGGGAACAGCTAAGCCATCTGGACATCCATAAATCCATGGGACCTGATGGGATGCACCCATGAATGTTGAGGGAGCTGGTAGAAGTCATTGCCAGGCTACTCTCCATCATCTTTAATAAGTCCTTCAATGTAAGTTCTTTCATTTTTAAGTAAGATCCATGGCATTAATATGGTTGAAAAGAAAATCTAGGACAAGCCAGCACCAAGCTAAACAAACAAATACCTTCTCAGGTAAAAATGTTTTCCTTGTAGCGTATATGAAGTTGCAACACCCTACACAACTAAACACTTGGGAAAATTTACAAGTACACTTCAACAACATGCCCAATTTGAAGACAACATTCACCATATTTCTCATTGGGTAAAAGGGAATCCAACCTCAAGGTCTGTAAAAAAATAAACAAGCAAACAAATAAATAAATATAGGGTCACTCTTACTCCATACTTCAAGAGTGGTACCAGGAAAACAGCCAATGGACCAGCTGATATATTAGCTCAAGGTAGAAAACTGTAATATTTTATTCAGAAATAACCCTGGAGAATTGCCTTGAAGAACTCGAGGTCTGCTGAGTGTTCTTTTCCCTACATTTGCAAAGCAGCTTAGTTTGTTTTAACTATTGGAAATAAAACAAACCTCACACTTAAGCCCAAGCAAAGCATGCACAGATGTACTTATTTCAAAAACTGGAAAATTCTCTCTGTAACTGGTGCTTTTTACCTGTCTTCACTGTGATTTCAATCTGTGGACATTATAAAATTAGAATGGACAGAAATTCTATGTAAAATCATTTTTCTGAAGTTAGAAAAAGAAAACTAATTTAAACCAGAAGAGAGGATGAAAATCAAATATGTTAACTCTTCCAGTGCTTGCTGACTCCCAGCAAGTTCTCTATGCAGTCAAGAAAACGTGTTCTAAATGTCTACTAAAACAAACCAAAACAACAACCAACCAAACAAAACCCCAACAAAACAAACAGGAAAAAACAAATAAGAAAAGGAAGAATAAGATGGAAGCAAGGTATGAGAGATGGCAGAGCTGCATTATTGAAAACTGGGAATGAATTGGTTATTCTTGTCTACTGCTAGTCTATACTGAAAATGCATTAAGGTAAAAGGTTCTGGACTGAAGAAAGAGCATATCCTGCATACCTTTCCAAAAATCTAGAACAAACCCTCAGCCCAAACACTTTCATCAGGCTGCTGTTATACTCCCTAACTCTCCCAGCAAAGCCAGAGCATCTGACCACTTCCTAATCAGCTCTTTGACGGAAGCCTAATGCAAGAGTTGGAATTTCTCTTCTCAGTGAAGGGGTAGACAGGCTATTGCCATAAGTAAGTGAAATATAATGCAGTTACAATAGGGATTTTGCCTGCTCTTTCTGTCTCTAGTGTATGCTTCAGGAAAGCACTCTAGCTGGATTTAAAACCAGCATAGGATAGTTCATCCACTAGGCAATGACATCATCTGTAGGCCAATGTCTGAGGACTAAACCTGACCTCGTTATGAAGAGGGAAATATTTCACTGTTCATTTTTTTAGAACTGTCAGCTGCATACTTGCCACTGAGAATAAGTTCTTTTTCCACTACTGTAGCCTTTAAAAGGTAATGAGCCTACTCATATGGAGGCTACTTCTTGATAAAGAACTTTGACATAAACATGTCTATCATGCCTGATAAATTCCATGCAGGTATACTGAATCCCAAAACAGGACTGAAGGATTGAAGAAAGGATTTCACTCCTGGAGTACAGTCTACATTTCATTCAATTGAATGGAAACCTTTACTTTGATTTGAAGAGAAGTTACATTCTAGCCAAAATGAGCTATAGATCCAGGTGATCCAGGTACAAGATTTGTAAACCTTCTCAGGAAAGTCTAATGTACACATTACCACTGGCCACTTTTGAGTTCATCTTATATTCCAAGACTTGCTTCAGCTACATGTGTGCATTATTATACTACATAGAATACATACTTACAGAAGTCATTTTTTTGATTGAAATTTTGACTGCTTTTTTTTTTTTTTTTACATGCATTTTCACAATGAACAATGCAAACTGCTTCAGGCAGACATTCATAAATTTCTTTCACTATGATCAGCATTAGCTACTTGCAATGACTGGGGTGTTGTGTTGTATACTTATTTGAGCCAATATTCTCAGTGCTGTAATTGCAAGAGGAATCTATTTCTTAATCAGTTGGTAAGTCTGGAAATACACATTTGGGTATCTGCCTGTGTAAAACTGCACATGCACAGGTTCCAGATTTTGGAAATGAGGCCTCTAAATCATGTGCTCCAAATGGTAAACCAATAACAGCAATCAAACAGTTGTAGAATCATTAAGGTTGGGAAAGATCTCTAAGATCTTGGAGTCCAACTGTCAAACTATAACCACCATGTCACTAAACCATGTGACCAAGTGCCACAACATGTGTTTTGAATAGTTCCAGGGACAGTGACTCCATCACCTCCCTGGGCAGCCTGTGCCAGTGCCTAACTACCCTTTCTGTGAAGAAATTTTTCCTAACACCCAATCTGAACCTCCCTTGCCACAACTTGAGGCCAGTATCTCTTGTCCTATCACTAGTTATGTGGGAGAAGAGACTGACACCCACATGGCTACAACCTCCTTTTAGGCACTTGTAGAGAGAGATACAGGTCTCCCCTAAGCCTCCCCTTCTCCAGTCTAAGCAATCCTAGTTTCTTTAGCTGCTCCTCACAAGACCTATTCTCCAAACCCTTCACCAGCCTTGCTGCCCTTCTCTGAACATGCACCTCAGTATCTTTCCTACAGTAAGGGGCCCAAAACTGAACACAATATTCAAGACACGGCCTCACCTGTGCTGAGTACAGGGGGACAATCATCTCCCTGGTCCTGCTACCCACACCATTCCTGATACAGGCCAGGATGCTGTTGGATTTCTTGGCCACCTGGGCACACTGCTGGCTCTTATTTAATGGGCTGTCAACCAGCACTCCCAGGTCCTTCTCTGCTGGGCAGTTTTCCAGACTCTCTGCCTCCAGCCTGTAGAGTTGCATGGGGTTGTTGTGACCAAAGTGCAGGACCTGGCACTTGGCCATGTTAAACCTCATCTCATAGGCCACAGCCCAATGATCCAGCCTGTCCAGATCCCTTTGAAGAGCCTCCCCACCTTCAAGCACATCAACACTTCCTCTGAGCTTGGTGTCATCTGCAACCTTAGACAGGGTGCACTCGATCTCCTCATCCAGATCACCAAGAAAGACATTAAACAGAACCAGCCCCAGCACTGAGCCCTGGGGAACACCACTCCTGACCAGTCACCAGCTGGATTTAACTTTGTTCACCACTACTCTCTGGCCTCAGCCCTCCAACCAGTTCTTTACCCAGTGAAAAGTCCACCCATGTAAAGGTCAGAGATAATTACAAATGATTCCCTGTTTCTGCTCCTACCCCTGCGATCTACAATACAACAAATTAATCTGCAAGTACAAATCCATCTGAAAGGTTCTGGCACACTGAACATGACACCCAGTGAGACAGATGATTGGTGAGAGAAAAAATGGATATTGCAGTATAAATGACTCTGCTTTCCTTGGTGCTGGGGCATGCACATTGACACCAGCATACAATCTATTGCAAAACATACATTGGGCTGTTTCTTCATAAGGAAGCAAACATAGTTCATCTATTCACTAAATCTGGAGGAAACACTAGAAGCCAAGGAGAAGACAGAAATCAGGATGCCCCAAAGCCTTCCTGGAGTCCTACCAAAGAAACTTTGGTGTGGGGAAATTGGCCTTCTACAGCCAACTTTTTCCAATCCCTCTGAAGTTGAATGAGCAACCTTAAACAAAACCTTGAAGTGCTTTGCTTTTTAAAAGAGGGTGTTGGACTGAAACGCTTAACCATAAAGACGAGCTTGTCTTTCTTGTACATCAACAGTTGTGCCCACTTTAGAGGTATCAAAGGGCCACTGTGGTTTTCTTTTAAAGATTCAAAAAGAGAAGCAGAGAAAGAACTATATCCCTGTATTTCCTTAAAGATGGTAGTACTTCAGGAGCTTCTGAAGCACTGGACTAGTTTATTAAAATTGCCTCTTGGTACCATTATAGTGTTGCCAAAAACATACTGCTCACTGCAGTGATTAAAAAGTTACTCTTTTTCTTAGGAAAGCTTTGAATTGTTTAGTCTCTCTCCCCCCCCAACAGTAGCAAGCCTGCAAAGGGCATGTTTTTAACAAATAAATTAAGACAAATAAAAAAGCTTAGCATAATGGAATTGGATCCCTGTCTTTCCCCAGTAAATATATCTAATATCAGATGCCTATTCAGAGTGGGAAGATGGGATTTCCCCTCAGTAACACCTACGAGAGCAAGAGAGAAGAGAATGCAATTGTTTCCCATCTCATGGTATGTGTTACCACGCCGTGATGCCAGCCACATGCCGATTATCTCTCCTGTTACATAAAGTGCTCTCCTGGGGTGCCAATTGCTTGCCCTGTGGTCTGGATCCTGTTACATAAAGTGTTATCTGCCAAAGAGCTTTTCTTTGCTACCGCGCTCTCCGTCTTCAGAACTCAAACACCCTTTGTTTCCATGCCTGCTTCTGCCTACCTCGTAAAAGGCACCTAATGATTCAAACACAACAAGAAAACTTCTCAATAAATGGTGATTTTGCAGTTAACACTGTAAAAAGGAGAAGGAACACAAACAGTTGTTGCTCAGGGATACGAGAAGCTGTAGGAAAGATCCTGCCAAAGGCAGAGTCACTGCCCGATCCTTTGCAACTCAGGGTGTTGCACCTACACACTTCTATCATTTAGGGGTCATTCTGAAGAGAGCATTTTATCTGTCTCAACATTTTGCTAAGGCAATCCTGAGATCAGTTGTACTGTTTTGGATGGAAGCACCCTTGGACTACTACACACTTGGAATAGCTGTCTCCCCCGATGTATTGCAAGGACACGTTGTCAAAGGGCTCTGTTGCTCCAGCGATTTGTAAACAGGTTTTAGTGTCACACCAGTGCAGAAGTGATGATGTGTCAGTGGAAAGATGGCAGCAGTATAGGAGGAGGCCATCTACAAGAAGAGTTCACCTGACTAGAGGCTGAAAGACAACTGACACAGTACAGCATAACAGAAACTGCTCTTTTGGATGGCCTCGTGGGAACCAAACTGCTAAATCAGCTGCCCTGGCACTACTATTTCTGGCAACTGAAAATGGCAAAGATAAAGATTAGGCAAAGGGGTTCCCCAGTTGAGGGGAGATGAAAGAGAAATTGAATTACCAAATATTTTGTGAGGCCACTGAAAATAGATTCTCATCTCCCAGGGCTCGTGGCCTTTCCTAAGCAACGCTTTGTAAAGAGGGATTCACAACCAACAATACTATGTATTTTCCCTTGAATCACTATATGACATAAGAGGTATTTTAGTATAAATCTTTCCATTTGCTATTTTCAGTGTTTTTAAAATACTTCTCAGCTCTCAAATAACACTTTTTTGCATCTGCTAACGTGTTCACCAAATATCCAGTTATCCATCCTCAGGAGCAAAGAAAACCCCCAAACAAGGGCTAAAACAGCTCTGCCTGCTCTGTCTCACTTACATAAGGGCCAAGATTAACTACAGGGATGAGATTTCAACCTTGCTGAATCCAACAGCCTCTCTCCCAGTCACACGATGAAGGCTGGGGAAGGAAGATTCATTCCTTCTTCATTTAAATCAGTGCCTCCTGAGACTTTACTACAAAGACTTGGGGCAAAGTCCTGATGCCAGACTTAAGAGCATGCAGATAGGTTTGTAGGTATCCATTTCCCTGCACTTCAACATCAGATCTCATGCTACAGGAGGTGAAGAGCAAAAAGACAAACAAAACAAACAAAAAACACCAAAAAATTCCCAAACAAAAACATACACAAAATCCCAAAACAACAACAAAACCCAACAAACAAAAAAAACAGCACCATACAACCTTTCCACACTATTAGCCTTGGAAATTAGTGGATTTGGGGTTTGTGGAAACATGAACAGTGTCTTACAATAACAGAAAAGTTTACAAGAAAATAACAGCACGGCTCTGCTTGAAAAGGTTCAAAAAGTTTCCAAAAGCTTAAGATTTAGATATCATTAAGAAAATCCCAAGCCATGTCAAAAAGGCTTTAGCTTACACAGAGGAACTAGGAGAAACAATGTTGCCTTCATGCAAAATCAACAGCAGAAACTTCCCATTTGTTATCATCAGCTTTGAATTGGGACAAAACTGCTCAGTTTTTGTGCTACAATGACCCTCTCCTAGTATCATGCAAGAAAATACAGTGGCTGTGAAGACAACAAACAAACAACAACAAAAAAATTACATTGTAGCCTTATGGTGGATAAACAGTATGGAAGTGACTTTTAAAATCTTTTTAAAGTCAAAATAATGCAGGATATGTGTCTTTTCTAAGTAAGGTTTCTGCTGCAATGCTCCCTTTCTTGCACTGTATATTGTGTCATTCTGCACCATACATTCTTTATCCCTTTCTGTCACATCCCTAGGGTCAAAGGTAGCAGATAGAAAAATTCCTGGAACAATATCCCCAATAAATTACTCCTAACTATTCTAATTCAATGTGGGCATATAAACTGCACTTTAAAGAAAATTGAATTTGTTGGAAATTAAAGCAAACCTGGTGTTACTTTGAACAAGAGGCTCACTGATTGTTTTCAGATTTCCATTATAAAATAAGCTTTTTTGTTTTATGTGTTATATACCCTCTGAGGAAAGGAACTGTACCTCAAAACATATGGGTGTTCAGAACCTTTATTTTTAAACACAATACTCCATGCTCATAAAACTCTGCTTGGAAGCCATGGAATTTCTAACAAGGTGAATAACAGCAAGCCTAAAAGAAGGTCAAAGATGAAGTAAAACAGAGTTTGTACTCATTAATTAAACTACATAAGAGAAGAGCACAGAAGAGACAGTGACCTTTATTTGGGGCCAAATATCTGTGGTTTAATTTAGTGACATCTTCTCGCTATCTGTGGCTATACAGCCACTGAAATACACAAGAAGACAGACTAATAAATACATTTATTTTGTAGAGCAGGAATATTGTTTTCCTTCTACTGCATGGAGCTTGCACTGTATGTTGTAACGTTACACTGAGAGCATGAAGAAGGGACTTTGCTATCTGGATTTTAAGGGTTTTTTTCATGCACAGCTTTCCTTTAAGACATATGTTCTGTTAGAACAACAAGCTTACACATCTTATATGAAACTGGAATGCTGTTAAATATTCTCTTCCCTAGTATAAGCCATGACAGAGTGTGCCCCACCAGGATTCAGTGCATGTCTTGGGTGCGTTTCAGCCTTGTGTATTAAACCACCTGCGAAGCGTGCTTACAATCCACTAGCGCACACCTGGGATAAGCTTTTTACTACTGGGGCAATGGCTCATTAATTCCACATTACCAAAAAATGTAAACACTCATTTTTGGTTGGGTTTGTGCAACTTATCCTTCTATTACAGAAAATCATTTCCAGTGAGGGTTAAGAGGATGGAAAGGTGAAGGTTAAAATCTAGGATGTCCAAAACCTTGTTTTTTCTATTACCTAATGGAGTTACTTTCCCCCTCTCTGCCCTTAGCTTTATTACTTGTCTGTGGCCGTGTTCTGCATCCATCCTTTCATTAAAAGCTGAGACCAATATGCCAAAGGGGCCACAGGAGTTGTAGCTTAAAAGGAAAACTCAACAGGAAGCAGTGATTAAAAATATTCTCCCTTACAAAGGACACATCCTGCCTCCAATCTTCGCTCTATTACCTATCTCGCTCTCATACATCAATATAAGCATCAGGATTCCTCACACGTGGAAACTTAGTCTGATGGAGACATGAAACCTCTGCCTGCTGACCAAGGTGAGCACTGCTGTGATTTTCCTGCAAAGACTCAGCCAACTACCCAGAGCATAGCGCTGAATAGTCAAAATCCACCTACAGAATCTAATCAGTTATATTTGCCAATGCTTTCTGATATTCCACATCAGTCTGTCCCCTCCTGCTGATCCTTCTGGGCCTGGCAATCATCTTCTTTCTTTCAGGCTTAAGAGCAGGTGGAGATGAGGAACTGGAAAACACTTCACCTCAAGGATACTCATGTGGCACGAAGGGACCAGTGACTAGTTCCCAGTCCGCGGACCTCGTTTGTCCGCTCAGCCCAAGTTGCACTGTCAGCTACACGCACAATGGTTTTATGAACAAGCTTGGACTTCACAAGTTTTGGAAGTTGGGCTCTGCAACTATAAAATTATACACTTGATATATATTAGTAAGTACAGTAAATAGAGTATAATTAGAACAGAATACAATGTACTATTTTTCACTGCTTTTTATTCTTCCTTCCCTAGAGCTACAAAATGAGCTTCTAATGAGCTTTGGGTAATCACATAAATAGAAAACCTAACGTTGTAATGCCTGATAGTGATCTAAACTGCTTAGATATGTTTTGTATTACACCACAAAACAGTGGTTTGTTCATGGAATGGAACAAAATTTCATGTTACTCATACTTTGGCCCTAGGCATGCATGTGTTCAAACCATAGTCCCCAATGTATTTCAGAATATGTTTGGACAACCTAAGTTACTCTGTGAAAATGACCCAAAAGGAAAAACCCCTATCCATTAAAAACACAAATTACTGAGACCTCAATGTTTAAGTGTAGCCTACAGCACATAAAGAAAAATTTCCAATGCACTGCTTATTTTCCCTTTTTTTTTAAAAAAAAAGGAAGATGAGAAGGATGCATTTAGGAACTCTACAGGAAAGCTGTAAACTAGCTCTGCAGGGTAAACATTATACCATTCTGTCCAAAAGAAACAAAATATTCTATGCCAAGACAGGATATCTCCCTACTAAAATGTGTTTGAACATGACTGTACAGATATACATTGAATTTATAGAGATGGGCTCTCCCCTAAGATTTGCAGCAGCCATTTTCTTTTTCTTCTGTGGGGAGAAGGTGAAGAACCAGGGAAGACTACTGCCACCAGCAGAAAGGATTTCTCCTCACTCCAGCAGTTCCTTACAGGTATTAGGCAGACCTTTGTATGGGAAGTGTCTGTGGTGTAACCCTCACAACAACTCTGTAAGGCAAATAGATAAACAGAAAGGCAGACTGACAGATTGGTGTAGAGAGGCTAAGTGAATTACCAAGAGTCAAGCAAGGAATTTGCTGCAGTCCAGCAATGGATGCAGATCTCCCAAGCTCTTCTCAAGTGTTTCAAGTACAAAGCCATCTTCCAAAAAGTAATGCTTCTTTACCAGCTCAAAACTAATAGTTATCTATTTCTGGCTGGTTATTACTTTACCTCCAGAAGTTGAAGCTTCAGTAAATTCTTTTTGCAGCCTCTTAAGTGCCTATTTTATGTAGACAGACCAGAACTGGAGCTTAAAACCAAAGAACTAACAGATTTCATAAGGTTTAAACAAAAATTCTACTTCTACATTCTTCAAAAATGGGGGTTTATGCATTATTTTAGTTTCCCAAACTGGAAACCCAAACAAAACAGATGGATATTGACATTATGTATTTGGATTAATCCATTTTGCTTTTATTTCTTATGAGTAATTCAAGGAATAAGCAGCCTTTTTGCTGTTTATATGAACATTGCTATAAAGGTAACTACGAAAGGAGTTAACATTTGATTTGAAACTCACAGGGATAAAGAAGGTCAACTGCTCATCATAAGAGATTTACTGTAAGATGGCATTCTGTATGTTAATAGAAAGCAGAGAGTTACAGGAACTAATTCTATTGCATTTTTAAAACAGGAAAACAAAGCAAAAAAGTGGAAATGTTTCCTTAAAATTAAAAGTATTCCTTTTGGGAAGGGCTCCATTTCAGTTTCTGTGCAGCACCATTTTACATGATGTTGCCTGTGAAAAGGGATTTTCAGCTGGCCTTTAGTGGAACTGATGCTCATTTGAAGGCCTTTGGCATAGCCAGAGGAACATAAGGAGCCTCGATGTAGATGAAAATCTGTTCTTTAATGTGCACGCTCCTCAAAGTAATAAAGATTTTATTATTTTAATAGTTATGTACACCCACTGTGCAATATCAAATATGCATGTTGTAAACACAGTGGACCAAGTTCAGACACGATGTAAGCATGTGTAACTCAACTGACTTCAAAGGAACCACTTGTGAAACAGAACACTACTTAGCATGGCTACGAGCTGCAGGATCCGTGCTAAGTAGGCACGTTAGTTTAAATAGAGTTTTTCTGGAGCAGTATAGTGTTACACAACATCAGAAATTAAAGCAGGACTGGGCTGTCAGTAATCTATGGGCTTGAGTATCAAAAGAATTGTTTCTGACTTCATGCAAGACACAAAAACATTTCAAGCAGACTGAAAAGAGAAGGCACTGAGAGCGCTGAGATGTCATCACAGAGCAAAGGTGGCCACCACTGCTTTAAACAAGAAAAGGCTAATAAGCTCAGGTACACTGGTGCTCTCTATATAAGTAAAGGAATTACTGTGTAGGCAATGTAGGGACAAAATGGAAAAGAAAAAGGGGCAAGGAGCAGAAGCCCACTTGGGTCTCAGGAGATGGGACCATGATCAGAAGAATTATGAGAAAGACCAGCCTGAACACTAGCACATGCACTAATACACAGAAAGCAGAAGACCAGGGCAGTAGGTGGCATTCATCTTGTGTATGGCTTTGCAGAAGTCCATTCACTCTTAAACTTTTCAACTTGCACCCACCTGGCTGTATTCCTACACAATCAAATTGCTTTTGGAAAATCTACAGAATCACAGAATTATTAAGGCTAGAAAAGACCTTTAAGATCATCAAGTCCAACTGTCAACCTATTGCCACCATGCCACTAAACGAAGTCCATCTAAAATGAAGTTTAGCTTGGAACATGCCAGCCACTAGTTCCTTTCTCTTTTTTTTTCCCCTTGTTTTTGTTTTGTTTTGTTTTAATTTTATTTTGATTAAAGAAAAACTAGGCCATTAAGTGATGAAGATGTTTCATCACGGATCACCAATTTTCAGACCTAAGAGCTTGAAACCAAATGGTAAAGAAACTCAGCAGAGAAATTACAAGCAAGCTGTGCTGCTGAAAAAAAAGACATTTAGGAGTGAAACAGAAAAGGAGGGTCAAAGATAAAAGTTATTTCTTGAAATAAATACATGGAACAGAGCTGACTTTCTATGCAGATGAGCCTCATTCCAGTTGTTTCCTTCTTAGCAGTACTGGCCAGTGAAGATTTCAGCTGGCAAAACTACTAAAGTATTTGAGATGGTGGTGTTTTAAACTTACAGGACAAATACACATGGACTTTTTCCTCAGGAAAATTGAACAAATTACTCCAGCCTTTCAAAATCTGACCAAAATCACCATTTTGCTCAGAAAAACTCCAGAAGTGTTTTATTTTGTAAATGTAAGAGTTGCAAAAGCAGTAAAATTTCATAAAACAAGAGAGGACTGGCTTTCTCCAGCAACAATCAAAATGCTGCAAGTGATCTTTTCACAACCTGAGCAAGTGTCTGACTTCCTGCTCCTTTTCTGTCAAAAGATATAGTGACAGAAATAATCTGTGCCCTGGGCAAGAATGTGAAAAAGCAGCATTCACAGTCTTCTTGCAACTCAGTTTGAAAACATCATCTAACATGATTTTCCCAATTTAATATCAGACATGAATCTAAAAGTAATGTGAAAAAGAACCACTGATAAAGACCTATACAAACTAAAAAGCTATTTATTAAATGCCAAACATATTCATAGATGAGAACAGCCCAAAACAGTTAGGCTGCACTGGAATATACCCAGAGAGAGGACAATTCCCAACAGCATCAAATACCAATTCATTTTGAAATGACATTTATTGGCCTCAAGAGGAATACAGCTGATGTAGTATTTGAATTTTGCCCAGAGTACAACTTTTCATGTTTGAACACTTGTCTGGTTCTCCCCATGCTTTGATGATATCCTGAAGTTTGTACAACTTGCTTACTTAACTGATACTTTTGCCCAGTCAAAGACCTCAAGAGCACACAGTGTACAAGGGAGCAACGAAGCCACACTTTCTAAACACAGATTCTGGGGAATCAGCAAATAAATGAAGATAGCTTTGACATGTTTTGTGCTTTGGGAGTAAGCCAGAGAGCATCTTCCATTCACAATGAATACATGTATTATTCATGAAAATTTGACACTGCTCAAATAATCCCTGTATGAAATTCCCCAAAGACTAATGTAGTGATGAGTGTATTAGTAAGTTCTCCAGGCAGTAAGTAGTGATGTTTAAAGCTTATCTTAAAAAACACCAGCCACGTCTAAGAGACACTAAAGACTTTATCCAATATCTGAACCCAGAAAAAAGGGCTGTAACTACATCTATATACTTAGCCCTTACAAAACCAGCCAGGAAATAAATGTTTGATTACTTTCATATTGGCAAACTTATATGGCAGTGGGTTTTCAGTGTTTGGCCTCTTACAGACAATACTAAGGGGCAAACCTCAAGCTGCCATTCCTCTATGATTCCAGACACTTCCAGCATCACAGCATGTTGTTTAATAACTTAAATATATCCATGCCCTGAAAAATGAGCATAAAAAAGTTCTATAAATTATTCTGCATATGCAGCTTTGCAGTGACCACACAGAAAAAACCACATGATCATGAATCAGTTGATAATTAGGAGGCTGAAACACACCAAAACAAATTTCATTTTCAATTCTGTATAATTTTCAGTTTAGACCTGTATTACAATGTGAAGGGAAAGGCTGCTGTAACCTGAATCCTCAATAACAGAACACCTCCTGGTAAACACTAATATAAAAAAAATGTTGAATGTCTTTGAATGGCAAATTCTTACCTCTATATAATCTAACATTCACCTATTTGCCAATGCATGATCATTTGTATTGTACTCTCATGCCAATACAAAAGCTTGCCTGTGTATTTAAATGTCTCTGAAATATCAC
Source organism: Galbula dea (assembly GCA_013399015.1). Classification (NCBI taxonomy): domain Eukaryota; kingdom Metazoa; phylum Chordata; class Aves; order Piciformes; family Galbulidae; genus Galbula; species Galbula dea. The sequence goes on along the minus strand of VWZX01001929.1, from coordinate 1,048,701 downwards.
AATATTGAACTCAACAAAAAGCTATAAAAAGGAAGCCTGGAAAGAGTAAAATATTATTCCCAATTTTGTTACAAATTCACAAGGTTGAACAATCTGCACTATGCCATACTTTTTCCACAGTCTTGCTTGAAATAGAGGGGTCAAAAGCCTTCCTAGCTATTGAACAGAATGTCACTGTTTGTGATTTTAGAAACAGCACAAAACCTAGCTTTGCCCTCTCAGGTTTAATTCCCCATGCTCTGTCTTGAAGGAGTATAGCAGGGGGTGAGGTGAGAAATGGGATTTTCAAGATTGATTCAAAAAAGAATTTAAATTATATGTTGGGTTTAGCCTGATGACCACACTACAAAGGAAATTTGGGAGTGGGCAGAATTTCATTCGTGTTACTTAACCATCCAAGAGCATCCTTCAAAATCATGGCCCCAAAGTCACAGAAGCTCCAAGGGGAGCAGAAGGGACAGGGGGCAGGCAGCGAGTCAGCTCGGCAGGCAGTGGCGGGTGATGCTCCATAGAGTGAGGGCCAGGTGGGGTCTCTGCTTTCACCTGCCCAAGGTCTCCATGCCCACACCAAGGCCTCCATTGCCTGCCTGAAGCCTCCACACATGCTGGAGGCCTCTGCCCCCCTTGTCTGCTGCTGCCCTGGCAGGGAGCATTCAGCAGGCTCTCAGGAATCTGTCAGGCCAGCTGGGCAAAGGCAGGAGGGAGAAGGAAAGGGGACAAGGAAGTCACTTAGGCAGTCACACGTGTGCGCAGTGCAACCAGGTCTGATGCAAAGGAGCACTTCAGCTGCTTCCTTGAAACAGGAATTTTCCAACCTCACAACCTGGGATGGAATACATGCACAAATGACAACTAAGCAGGGAAGTTTTGAAGTCATCTGACTGTGCAGCAAACTCTGAAACCTCCTGGTACAAAAATAATCCCTAAAGAGCTGTAACAATGGGGAAGACAAAGGGAGAAGGGAATGGTGTGTCCTACCAGGTTCCTGGCCTGCCTTCCCTCCTTGCCAGATTCTGGAAAAATACCCTGAAATTCTGTCACACCTAGCAGCATGTCCTAGATCTATTTATTGCTTGTTTTCAAACTCATGTCATGTGTGTTGCTTTGCCAAAGCAAGTGCCGATTTCAGAAGCTCTCCAAAAATCCACATCTGAAGAGCTAACACCCTGCCCCATTAGACTTGAAGTAAACAGAATACCTCTAAGTGTACAATAATGGCTTACTTGGATCCAGTTCTGTTATCCACTGCATTTCAACCCTCAGCAATTGTCTTGTTTACTGAAACTAGGAGAAAATGCCAGTGTCCTTGATATATAGAAATCAGAAGTATAACAATGGAAAGAAAAGCAAAATAATTATTAAACTTGACAGACTACAGTAAACAACTAGTCAAATCCTAAAGTGCAACTTTAGGAGATAAGGACATTTGTAAAATTCAGGTTGAGATTTGGTTTCTGAAAAAAACAGAACAAAACAACCCACAGTTAGGAAACTGTGTAATTTACAGGAAGATATAGTATTGTTCAATGAAGAAATGTAAGAAACCTGGTCAGGTTCAAACACTATGGGGAGCTGAAAGCAAAAACACTTTAAGGTGTAGCAAATCCTGTTGCTATAAAACATTAGCAGACATTTAACTCTTCAGCCACAGAAATAAATTTGCTTCCTTCTTCTTTCCATCTTTGTACTTTTAAAAACTTGTAGAAACTAATCCTGTCCACTCAGATTATCTTTATGGCAAGTATTGCACTCCCAATAGCTGGAAACAAGGCATTCCTCCAAGAGGTAAACAGGAGAGGAATTGCAACCCATTCTTTGAAACAGACAATCCAGAAAAGTTTCTACTTCTCATAGTATTGTCTGAGCTAGAAGGGACCCAACAGAATCACTGAGTCCAGTGCTTAAACCCATGGAGGCCACACCAAGTATCACACTATGTGCCTGAGAGTATTACCTAAAAGTTCTTAAACTCTGTCAGGCATGGTGCTGAGACAATACTATAAAGTGTTTTGGGGAATACTGGGAGATAAACCCATCTGAGAATCCAAGCAGTAAACCCCTGTGTACTGAAGAGACTGGCCATTCAGTCCAGGACTGGGCAAATCCATACTGCAGTCAAAAAGAAAACAGAGCCCATTAAAAACCTAAACTGGATACTGCCAACAGCATAGAGGTAGCCCAGACCAAACACTGGAAGAGTCACCCATCCTGATATCCAAGAGGACAAGAGCCAGCCAGTCTTTCCAAGTTCCCTGTGGCCATTTATGAAACACTTGAATGCTGTGTTAATACACACTCTGGCTACATCACTGACTGACCTGGCATTAATGATCCATGGCATTAATGACTCCATTTAGCCTCCTGCAACCACATGGAGCATCTTTAAGCAGTACTGTCTGAAACTATCACAGTGTTAACAAGAGGGCACCACAGGGGAAAAAAAAAACAAACAACCAACAACAAAACCTAAATTATTTATCCTCTCCAGCTCCATTGCCTTACCCTTCCAGGACACACAAACTTCCAGTGCCTACAGACCAGGAGAGATGTAGCACACTTAGAGCTTTAACATCTCTAGTGGTTCATCAGGAGTTTTTTCTACACTATTTTCTTGCTCTGTCCATGTAGCTGAAAGGATCATGCTGTACAATGTAGTCTTTATATCAATTATTTAACAGTAAAAGTTTCTGTGCAGTTCAATGACTTAAAAGTCTTGTAATCCCAAAAACCAAATAGGAACCATGACTTTATACACATGTAATAAACAAACCACAAAATTTACAGACACAGACATTATGCAATTACAGGCTTTAAAAAAAAAATCTGTATCTCTAGCTAAAAAACATTTCAAAACATTAGAATCCTCTAGCAAAAAAAGCTAGGCAGTGCAAACATCCTGATGATCTCTTTTAAATTGATTCCATTTTGCCCTGCAAAGACCATTTCTAAAGGTGAGTTACTACTACTGGAACGTCCAGTAGATGGATATGATTGTTGCACAATCTTTGTTCATAAGGAATTAATTGAGAACACTTTTTCATTTCCCTGAAAAATACCAACAGCTTCCAGTTCAGAGCATGAGAATTTTATGGTCAAAAAAATCTGCATCTGGGAACAGGCCCTCAAGAACTCTCTCTCTCCCACTGTCAAACCTAAGAAGGGTAAAACCAGCACATCCGATGGAGGCTGGAAGAAGATAAAACAAGCAGAGTGCTCACTACATCATGTAAAAGCAGGGAATATTGCAGTAGTTGAGCATGTTGGTTATATAATGCAGAAGAATTTTCTCAATACATAGAATTGTAGAACATCCTGATTTGGAAGGGACCCACAAGGATCATCAAGGCCAACTCCTGCCTATGCACAGGACAACCCCAAAGTCACACCATGTGTCTAAGAGCATTGTTCAAATGCTTTTTGAATTCCATGAGAACTGGTGCCATCTTAGGGGGAGGAAAGAAAAAAGGCTGTAAACCAAACAGAGGAAGGGACTTCCACACCATGAAACCCAATCTTCTGCTACAAGAAGCAGCCATGATACGCAGTCCCTTTTGTGTTGTATTAAATGGAGACTGCAGACCAAGTGCCTAGTATTTCTTGCATTAAGAATGCAAAATTATGGGATTATGGTGAATTCTTTCCTCTAAAGGAGGGTGTAGGAGCTGCAAGGTCTAAACTTACAGCTGGATCCCATACATGGTGTTAAAAAGTCTCTCCTCTCTCCCAGCACCTCCCTCCACTTCTTGTGTACTGCTGCGAATGGCAGTCACAGTCTGGCCTGTAATACAGGTAAGAAAAAAACAAAAAACCTAACTCTAAGTAAGAATCAACAGATTTGCAGCTGAAATGAGAAATAAATCAGGTCTGCATGTTCTTCTTTGCATGAGGAAATGGTTTTCCTGCAAAGAAAAGCTGGATGTTCTTAAAAACACATCATAACAAAATGACAGGAAAATAATGAGAAGTGAGGTAAACTGCTGCCAGATTGGTATCTCCAGCCTGCTCAGTGATGGCTCATTCCCTACCCTGCACCTGAATTAAAACACAGAGCCAATGCTGTGCTGAAATGGACCTCAGGAGAAAGTGGTAATAAGTTGAATCCTGATCCTATGCTATGACACCAGAAAGATTGTGAAAGTATGATTATACCACTTCATGATAAAACTTAGTAAAAACCTCAAGTCATTTACACTTCCACCAATACTGGCAATTTTTCCCTTACAAATAAAAGGAGGTTTTTAAAGTCTTTCATTAGCAGTGTGTGTTGGTTTTCTTTTTCTGCTTTACCTGACTTACAAAAATAACCAAACATTCTGGTTTGACCATAGCTCTGCAGACACTCAAAGCATTTCAGAAAGGAGGTTCTTTTGGTGGTGGTGCAATTTTTTAATAATTATTTTTGCTCTTGTCTTAGTTGAGTAGCCATATGGATACATTTGGTTTGTATAAGGGGTACATCTTAGCTTCTGCTTTACAAACAGTATTAGTAGATCATTGATAAGAATATAGCATGCTTACATATAAACACCAGTTTAACATCTGCTTATGTTGATAGGTTGGACTATGGAACAAGACAGACAAGTTATCTTCCACCTTTGGTAGTGATTCAGTAACAAAACAACGTTGTACTTTGTTCCCAGTACTGCAGAGTAATATTTATTTTAGGAAGGTGCTTTACTTAACTGTATTTTAAAATAAGGGAAATTTCAAGTGACTAAAAATAAAGTCCACTGAGTAAAAAGTCAATAGAAATTTTACCTCTAACATCAACAGAGCAAGAAGTCAATTCCTGATATCGATCCCTGAAGTGGCATTGCTCCAGGCAAACTGAAGATTATATCTTTAACTACACTTATTTCAAATTGCTTTAGAAGAAGACAAAGGATGAAGACTTTTACCCTAATTTCTTCATAATCTGAATTTTTCAGGGATGCTGATGGATCTTCAAGTGTTCAGGTCTCTAACAAACTCAGCAGTTACTCAAGTGCCTACATCTATATTGAGGAGGTAATCTGTACAATTTGGGTTTTCCAAATCCCTGTCTAAATAAACAGCCTAATTTGAGATCTGCAATCCTCCACAAAGGTCAAAACCTCTCAAACCTTGGTAATATTAAAAAAATCTACTTCAATACTCTATTGTAACCTGGGAGTCATGAAATCAAATCCTCAACTGGAGGAATCAATGTACTACTTTCAGGAGACTTGCTGTGGATTGATCTTTTAAATGTACCCTAAGTAAAATACTAAATTCTCCCATGATTCAAGAGAGAGAGGGGGGAAAAAAAAAAGTGTGGATCATATTAACTTAATTCAGAGAAATGATGTAAAATCTCCAGAGATTAAGCAGATGCATGGAGGTTCTCTCATAAAGTCCCAAAACAAATTTGTGCTAACAAGATTAAATTTCATTCCTTGGGATGTTTGAGAGTTGATTTTGCATGCCTCTGTTGAGAGAAGTTGCCTCCTTGACTTGCATATGCAAAGGTGCCTTTATAGGACATAATGCAATATGCCCAAGCCTAATTTATATTTAACAAGAGCCCTTGAGAAAATTAAGATCAGAAAGACTCATACAGCAACTCAACAGCAATAAGAATGAAGCATGAAGTAGAATAACTCGCAAGGAGGAACACTAAAGACAAAAAGATGGCTCATATGTTTGAAAAACACCACATCAACATGAAAATCATGACTTACACAAAGGGAGGACTGGCTGCTCTTTGATAAGATGACATGATTTCTATTCTCCATGAAGGAAACTTGGGAAACTAACCTAACTTTATCAAATAATTCAAATGCTGAAATTAATCCTTCAGCATGAATGCTGACCAATTCATGCTTCAAGAAGTGCCTAAAAATTGTTTAAACAGTGGTTTGCTTTGCAAAAAATATCTCCCTTAATAAAGTCTTTCACAGCAACTTTCTCCCTTTTTCATTAAAATGTTCTTTGCTCTGCTGTGACAGAAAAAAGGCTGCACTGTACTAGCATTATCAGTATAAAAATAACAGCTGCATTTGACACAGTGGTTAGTGGTATTTCCAGACTCCATTCCACTTGAAGAATTCCAAGGTATTTCTACCCATCTGAGTGGAATTAGACCAGATGTACACCTTTCTAACCAATGGAATAATATGGTCTTGAATTACTAAGCCTTAAATCATTAAAATTCATACATATTATCATTAATAATATTTTTTATCATTAATAAATAGTATCTTAATGAAAATATATTGTATCTAACTCCCACTGCAAGCTTGAAGTGTACAGCATCATTTCTCTGGAGTTCAGCTGTTCTAGGAAGTCCTGGATAATAAAGAGGGGGGGGGAAAGACATCCAGGTAAAGTAAAGGGCATAACCTTTCAACTACTATGTTCCACCTCCCAAAGGAATGCTTTTATTCTTCCTTGCATAGGTTGTACATGCACTATGTATTTAAACCTATCAAAGGCTGAAATGAAATCTAGCAACAAGAACATTTGTATTTCATCTAGAGCTTACATAATTTGTCACCTCATGGCAGATCACAGAATCACAGAATCATTATGGTTGGAAAGGAGCCTCAAGATCATCTAGTCCAACCGATAGCCCTACACTACTCTTACCCCTGAATCATCCCCTGAAGAAACACATCTATCCTCTTCTTAAAAACCTCCAGGGATGGGGACTCCACCACCTCCCTGGGCAGCCTATTCCAATATCTCATCACTCTTTCAGTAAAGAAATTCTTCCTAATATCTAATCTAAACCTACCTTGGCACAACTTAGGCCCATTCCCTCTAGTCCTGTCACTAGTCACAAGGGAGAAGAGGCCAACACCCACCTCCCTAGAATGGCCTTTCAAGTAGCTGAAGAGAGCGATAAGGTCTCCCCTCAGCCTCCTCTTCTCCAGGCTAAACAACCCCAGCTCCCTAAGCCTCTCCTCATAAGGCCTGTTCTCCAGACCCCTGATTAGCTTAGTTGCCCTTCTCTGCACCCTCTCTAGTAGCTCAATGTCCTTCCTAAACTGCGGTGCCCAAAACTGCACACAGTACTCGAGGTGTGGCCTCACCAGTGCCGTGTACAGTGGCAAGATCACCTCCCTGCTCCTGCTGGTCACACTATTCCTGATACAAGCCAGGATGCCATTGGCCTTCTTAGCCACCTGGGCACACTGCTGACTCATGTTCAGCCGGCCGTCAATCAGCACCCCCAGGTCCTTCTCTGCTGGGGAGCTCTCCAGCCACACCTTCCCGAGCCTGTAGCGCTGCTGGGGGTTGTTACGCCCAAAATGCAGGACTTTACATTTAGCCTTATTAAAACTCATCCCATTGGTCTCTGCCCATCTATCCAGCCTATCTAGGTCCCTCTGCAGAGCCTGCCTACCCTCAAGCAGATCGACACTCCCACCCAGCTTAGTGTCATCTGCAAACTTACTAAGGGTGCACTCTATCCCCTCATCCAAGTCATCAATAAAGATGTTGAACAGGAGAGGCCCCAACACTGACCCCTGAGGGACACCACTCGTGACCGGCCGCCAACCAGACTTGACTCCATTGAGCACAACCCTCTGGACTCGGCCATCCAACCAGTTTTTGATCCAGCCAAGGGTGTGCTCATCCAAGCCACGAGCAGCCAGCTTCTCAAGGAGAATGCTGTGGGAAACTGTGTCAAATGCCTTGCTAAAGTCAAGGCAGACAACACCCACAGCCCTTCCTTCATCTAATAAGCGAGTCACCCCATCATAGAAGGAGATCAGGTTACTCAAACTGGACCTGCCTTTTGTGAAGCCATGCTGACTGGACTCAATCCCCCGGCCACTCTGCAAATGACACAGAAGTGTACTCAGGATAATCTGCTCCATCAGCTTCCCTGGCACAGAAGTCAGACTAACAGGCCTGTAATTTCCCAGATCATCCTTCCTTCCCTTCTTATATATGGGGGTAACGTTGGCTGATTTCCAGTCTGCTGGTACCTCCCCAGTCAGCAAGGACTTTTGAAAAATGATGGAAAGTGGCTTGGTGAGCACCTCCGCCAGCTCTTTCAGCGCTCTTGGGTGCAGCCCATCCGGCCCCATGGATTTGTGCCCATCCATGTGATGCAGCAGCTCACTGACCGTCTCCCCTTGGACTAGAGGGGAGTCACACCTTTCCCTGACCATATTCCCCAGATTTGGGGGAATGGATTCCCTTTGAAACAATAGACTTATTATTAAAGACTGAGGCAAAGAATTCATTAAGCACCTCAGCCTTATCCTCGTCCTTTGTCACTAACTTCCCTCATGCATCCATTAGGGGATGGAGGGTTTCAATGGCCTCCTTTTGCTACTAATATATTTTAAAAAACTTTTCTTATTATTCTTAACCTCAGAGGCTAGATTAATTTCTAACTGATCTTTGGATTTTCTAATACCCTC
>VWZX01001929.1:980411-1040006 GCA_013399015.1 Galbula dea | reverse complement strand
CTGGGAGGTCTATAGCATACACCCATAACAACATCTATCTTGCTGGCCTTAGTTATAATCCTGACCCATATGCACTCAAACCTTTCATCATCACATGGCAGTTCAAGACAGTCATAATGGTTCCTAAAGTACAGGGCCACCCCACCTCCTCTCCTTCCTAGTCTGCCTTTCCTAAAGAGCTTATAGCCATCAATAGAGGCACTGCAGTCATGCGAGGCATCCCACCACGTTTCTATGAGAGCCACTACGTCATAGCCATCCTGGAGCATCATGGCTTCCAGCTCCTCTTGTTTATTGCCCATGCTTTGTGCATTGGTGTACATGCACTTAAGATGGGCAATATTGTTATTCCCCTCCCCCTTCACATCTAGTTTAAAGCCCTATCAATTAGTCCTGCAATCCCCTGCGCAAAGACCCTCATTCCCCGTTGAGAAAGGCAACTTCTGTTTGGTGTCCATAATCCTGGTGCTGTATGGGCCATCCCATTGTCAAAGAATCCAAATTTGTGACGGAACCAAAGTACTACAGTTGCCATCAACTACTCTAATCTTGCTGAAACAAAGAGATGGAACAGCAGATGACACAAGATAGGAGGAAACATGAGTATAATTTATGAGGGCATTGGCATGAAATGCACATTTCTTCAAAACTGGCTAGACTATTGCACACTTAGGAATGATGGAGTGCTGCTTTCTCTGAAGCTGGCATAGATGATTTCAGTTATTATGAAGGCCAGATGGTCTTCATTACTTTTCATCAGCTATGTGGTAGGCCAGAACTTCCTCAAGTCTTCAAATGCCTTCTCTGTGACTGGCCCAACAGAGATAGGCTTGTGATGCTTGTTTTTAGGGTTTTGCTCTTGCTTCCTTGGTCACAGCAAGATACTCACGGATTCTGCCGATCTGATCAGAAGCTCCCATTTTGAAGGCAGCTGAAGGTGTTCCAAGAAAGACTGCTTTCTGTAAGGAACACTTTCAGGTCTTGGGATCTCTTGGCCATAACAATGACTGAAAAGGTCAGATTCAGTGCAAGGTTCTGAGTCAAGCGATCACAGTTATTTAAGGACTGGCTATATGAAGGTTCACAAGTCACGGGAACAAACAGATTGGCTCTAACCCAGCCTGTAGGCACAATACCAAAGCCTTCAGGCAGATGCTGTGCATTCAGCTGACATCCATTTAAATGGTACCCCAGCGACTAGCTTCAAAGCATCAGTCCAAGTACTCTCCTTTCTTACTCACTGTAGAAAGACAGGTCATTTTAGGTTGATTTTTTTCTACTTTGTTAGATGAGGTCTATCAGCTATTTAAAAATGAAGAACAGAGAAAATGAGTTGTATTTAAAGTGATTCTAGTAGATTTTCTACTAAATACCATGACCACTGCTAAACAGATTGATGAATCATGCCTGCTACTGATCACTTGTTTTCCATCAACTCACGAAAAGTCTTTCAACTATAGCAGATTTTTGAGGATGATCTTTTTTTGTATATTTTCATACAGAACTGCATACACATTTGTTTGTATTCTAACAGACATACTTCCAAGCCAGAAACAGTTTTAGCTTTCTTATGCCAGTATAGAAGTCTAGTGAGTTGGTAAGAATTATTTTAACATAAGAAATAAAACTGTAACGGAGTATTCCATTCTCATGATGAAACAGGAAGGCCTATAGAGAAATATGTACTAAAATAATGAGTTTATAAATTAATGGTGATTGCTATGTGTCCCTTGACAGCATCTGGATCAAATGAATTTGGTTTGTTTTATTTTAAGAAAGGCTACTTTTACACAGAGCAGTACACATACTGCTGATAACTTCTGGAACTCCTGTCTAGCCACTTGGAATTCAATTTGTTGATACATAAAGGACTTTCCCAGACTGAAGACTTGAGTCAATGCAAGAATTTTATAGTTAAAATGAAAAGATTCACTACATTCATTATTTATATGGATTTCTTTGACTGCTCTCCCAGAGGCGTATGCCTATCAGGCTCTGAAGGATGGCAGACTTTCTCAAATTAGAACCACAGCAGAGTTTAGATGCTTCTGCTTATTTTCTCAAGCCCAAGGAACTGACTTCCCTTCAGAAATGGAGTTCTTTGTGTTATTACCTAAGTTTCAATCATGCCTCAAGTTTTGCCTCTTTGGCACTGAATTTTCATATCCTGTTTGGTTTTGTGCTAGTTTTTTCGGTGATTGATTTGTTTGAGTTTGGGGGTTTTTTGTTGTTATTTCAGTTTGGGTTTTTTTAAGTACTACAAGATGTTTGTAGGAAGGACACTCAATAAATGGGATTGTCTTCAGAGGATATTCTAGATACTTGCTACATGCACACCCTGTGTAAAATGTATCCCATGTGTTAATTCACATCTACATACTCGCCTACATCTATATTGGCAACACCAATGCAGACAAACTACTTCTAGGAAAAGTTACCAATCATACTATAAATAGCTAGTCCAATGCCTAGCTGTTCCTCAGCTGTGAAATCCTTAATCTTCCCAGATGGATTGAGGGGAGGGAGTGGGAGCAGGAGAGGGAAAAGGAGGAGGGGAAGAGGAAATGATGGGGAAATGGAGTCACTCTAAAGAGACCAGCTCCACAAAGTCATAAACAGAGAAGATAAAAGAGTTTAACTCATCACAGAGACAACTTTTTCAAGTGGGGGAAAAAAAAAAATAACAATCCTGGCTAGGAACAAGTCCCTAGTGTTTCAATTTGTCCCCAGAGAATAGCCATCAGATTCTGAGCTACTTCTTATGAGCACAATTTCCTCATTGTTAGCAGCTGTTCATTGGTTCCCGTTGCACAGCTGCCCAGGTGCATTGCGAAGGGAATGAAGGAGGAGAGGGGGTTGTCTTCCTCTAAAATGTCAGATGGACTAGCAGTATTGTCCAATACAGCAGTAACTGGCTCATGTCCTAGGCTACATCTGAGCTTTACTAAAAGTAAATAAGTAGCAGAGGGAGAAGGACACACAGAGTCCTGGACAAAGTCAGGAATTATCTTCAGGTACGTGGGGCTTTTTCTGCCCTCACTTCTCCAGAAGCTGGGTACTAGCAGGATGATTATTTTTATGTATTTCTTTTTCCTCCTAGCCTCTTGAGAATTCCCAGAAAAGCCTGAGAGACTGCACCAGTCCTTCACCAGTTGCTTTCTGGCTCACATTCAGGCCTGTCACGTTTACATTATATACTGTGGCTGCTGCTATTAAAAAGGGACAAATAGAAATTACTCTGAAAGCTCTCTGAATTGATTGCTGCCAATTTATATTTTCACCTTTTCCATGCACTACTTGAAAGAATTTTTGGTGAGATGAGTATTTATTTCCAGAAGTTTTTCCATATCAATTCAAAAGCTGCAATTATTTTTGCATCCCTATCATCATGGGGAGGATGCCACCATGACCTTGTACAGAAATAATCAATGGATGCAAGTTCAGACATGTCTATAAGTGGAACTACTGAAATATTTCATCTTAAAAAAACCCCCAATTTATCAGTCTATTGCTCTTGATATCCTGTCCAAAAATTATCAGGCAAAAACAAGACTAGCACCCAAGGAAGTCTAGAGACTTCTCTGTAAATACTGGAGTTCTAAAACAGGCCTCAATTTTTTTTTTTTTCATTTGAAACTAGTTGGTTTGTAACATGATGACTACACTGAAATGGGAAAGATACAGAAATCAAACTGAAAAAAAATCAGGCTGAAACAGAGAACACTTACAAGGAAGAGTCTGCAAAACAAATCATGTTTCCAAAGGTCTAGGATCTAACATATGAACCTTAACACTGATGAAACCTGAGCATGGAAACCTATTTTAACCATTTCTTTAAGGGAGGATAATGTATCCTCCAGGATCATTTGTGCAAGTAGTAATACAAATGTATATCAAAACTCAGTGAATTGTTTTCTGAATGTTACATTATCTGCACAGACATGTTATTTCATACCTAAAGCATCAAGCACTAAATAAGACCATGAAAGAATGAAACGAGACATGGAGTGGCCTTGGATACACACACTGTCCCATGCATGTCTTGCTCATCTCCAAGTACACAGATTCAGATGATGAAGTTCATAATATGTTGAGATTGCACATACACAGTTTTAGATTGGCTTTATTGCTTTGATCTCTATGGAAAATAGAGAATCACAGAATATTAGGAGTTGGAAGGGATCTCAAAAGATCATCTAAAAGATACCTACATATACCTATACTATCATATAATAATGGAAAGCAAAAGTTTGAAATAAAATCTGTCCTTATCACCATGAAAATCTACCACATTCTTCTATTTCATCTCCCAAATCAAGTACAAAAATTATATCTAAAAAATATCTAAATAAACATCTACTACAAAAAAAAAGGAAAGTTCAAAACAATAGGTTGAGGTTTTAACCTGGTATTGTCACGTCAAATGATTTTTGTTTATGACCTCAAATTCTCTCCTGCTGAATTTTCATCAGTTGTCTTGTACTTCTGATTGTTTCCTTATATTCTTGTACACATATTTCAACTATATTTTTCTTCTGCTTTCACTGGATGTTTCATGTTGCTCCCCCTTTTTCAGAAATTCCAAGTAACATTGCACTTGTGACAGGAGGGAACCAGTAAACAGCCGTTGACAACAAGGAGTTAGTACTTTTAAGAAGTAGGTAAATATCTGACAGCTATTCCCTTGAGAAGTACAAAAACTGAGTACTTTGCTATTGTACTGCTTGACTCAACTGGGGCCAGATTTGTCACCAAGTACAAGAGAATCACAATAAATAGTTGGGTCCATTGTCTTTAAGATCATGAAGATGCTTGACTGAAGTCTTACTATTTCAATACCTAAATGAGCACTTTAATTACAACATCATTCATTTTTGTATTGCCCAGTGGGCTCTTCTGGATAAAGCAAATGAATCACAACACCTTATTTATTTCCCTCTTAGATCATAAAAAACAAATCTAGTCTACATACAAAATATGCTGAAATCACTGTCTTAGTGGCTGTTCTGTTATCTGTAATGAGTATGTCTTTAATAATAATACATTACAGCATGTCCTGCCTGCATAGGAACCAGTTACAGAATTTTCATAAAGTTCTGATTTTTTTCCCACAATTTAAATAAAATAGAATCTTCATCCTCTACACTCCATGGTGTTTCCAATGAAAACAAGTTGTGACACCACAATGTTATATTACTTTCTACCTAAGTGAAATACAAATGCAAGCAAGGCTAAAGCTGAATACGAGAAAGGAAACACTGGCCAGTTATTGCCTTGGTCCTGAATATATGCAAGAAGTAATGATAAATGGAGGATCCTTGAAATATCCTTTTAAAGTCTGAACAGGTTCAAAAACATTTAAACTATACTAGTGGAATCTTTAAAACAGGATGTTATACTTAAGGTATAATGTAATGTGTTTGTCTTTCATGGAGCAATTAATCACTGGATGGAGGAGTTAAGAGCCAATCAAAAGGGAAAGGTGTTTATTGCTGCAGCTGCTCATTAAATTATTTCTATAAAGCTTAAACACTGGATTTTATTGTTTTTATTACAGATCTGCTCCTATAAAAAATACATTTAAACTTCCCTTTTTAGATTTTGTGGGTTAGGTTTTTGTGCTTCTGTTAACCAAACATTGCTAGTGAAACACAAATGTTTCTCCACCCAAAGGGTGGTTATGCTTTTCTGTTATCAGTGGAATTATCACTGCCAGTAGGAACCAGAACCACAGCAAAACACCTCACCTTGAATTCTAAGACACAAACCTTGTATCTATGGAAAAAAACCACAAACAATGGCAGTAACACAAAATAATCATGATGGGAGGTTACTTTTCCTTGGGTGGGAATTCCTTTCATTCAGTACAGGTAGTTGATTAAAAAATAACAGTATTTCTTGATATATGGAGGTACTCCAGAAGTTTTTTAGTATTCTGAAGATACTGACTTGTACATGCAATTCTTTTAACATCATCTTGGATGGACACCATGGTAGAAAAGGAAGAAAAGAAATTTCTCAGCTACATGTAACCCTTTAAATGACAATACCAAAGGAAACATCATTGGGGAGGTATCCAAGGGACATCCATTCTCTTTACACATATCAATAGATTTATTGTTTTGTTTGCTTCAACGGGGTATTTTTAGCAGATGCAGGTGCTTTGTGGCATTATGTGTCAATACCAAGATGACAAGTGAAGATTCATGTCTTTGGTCTGAAGCAAAACCTAGACTTCCCCAAGAGAAAATCTGAACACAAATTTCATCACCCTTGGAACAATTGCCATGATGAATGTCATAGCATTGCCACACTATGGCAAATAAAAGCCACAGCATGTTTGGATGACCTCTTGGAGAAGCCAACCTGTAACAAGAATGTTTACTACAGACAATGAACAGGCCACAAAGTGCACACAACTAATATTTTCTTAAAATACTGAATGTATAGAAGTCTTATTGAAAAAAATAACTGCTTTAAATAGCAAAACTGACACTTTCTTGCAACTGGCCACTGACAAAATCACCTTTTGCAAAATGAGTCAGAAAGACTGAGGCAAAAGCTGGCACCCTTCTTCTGGAGCAAAGCACAAAACTCCCATGAGATGTCTGCAAGGATTTTACTAGCCAGAAATTTTACAGTTTAACTATGTGGCTGCAAACAAATCAATAGCAGAACCTGTGCACATTGAGAAGCAGCAGCAAATACTATCAAGATTTATACAAGATCTTTTTCAGGTCCTGTGTGCTTCTGCTTAGCACATCAATCAAGATGAATGAACCCCTGATAAACTAGTTTGTAAGGACTTCTATGCTTTTACTACAGTATTAAACCCTGATCTTTTTTTCCTTGGAAGCTGAATGTGATTTGTTCACATTGTTGCAGTTAGAATTGAGAAGAATGATCCTCATGTATAAACCCTGTAGAAATAGCTTTTTTACTTTGATTCACAGACAGGTTTTAAAGGTAGGAAACACACACAATCAGAATATACAAACTAGTACAGTTCACAACCTGAGATTTTGAGGAAAAAAGTATTTATTGTCAGGCCATCAAACTTAAGGGTGGAAATGGATAGTAGTCTAACATAAGGAAAAAAGAAACCAGCAAAGTTTTTTTCTGTGTTGCAGAAAGCTTGACTTTAACCTTTTGGAAATGCCTTTTGCAGTATGAGGAGAAAGTTATATATTGGCCAACATACTGCTTATGGGAAAAATAGAGTGGATTAAGCCACACCTGGCTGAAGAGGGAAAAATTGATATGTCTGCAGAGCTCATTAGTACCATGATACCAAATGATTCAAAGTTATCTCTGGCTTTAACTCAAGCTGTTGCCCTAGGCATGGCAACACAGGAACAATCCAAAAAGCTCCACAGATGTATCCTAGAAAATTATAGTGTTTCATTAATTACCAAAGTAAAAATTTGCTAAATAAGCTCTTCTATAGCAGCACATTTTGGAAAGTGAAAAAGAAACAAAACCAGATGGGAAATAAACTATAGTAGCCACTCATTACCTTTACATTTGTAACCAAGAATGAGTATTACCAGAAGAGTTTGTTCATTTGTATATGGAATTCCATGCTTATGTCACTGCATTTAGTTTTACTCAACGTTCTTGCTAATACCTTGAGCATTAAGTTGATTTCAAATACAAGAAAGCTGAGTTAAACCAAACATAACCCAGGCCAAGACTTTGGTCAGCTTTATAGTAAGATAGTAATGGATGGATAATTGATTACTATGTACAATACATACAAAGCTACACAGCTACTTGAACTTCTACTCACTGTAAAAGGAAATGATAAGATCTTTACATTACTAATCAGAACTACTACTTTCTTCCTCACTGTAAAAGGAAATGATAAGAGCTTTACATTACTAATCAGAACTACTACTTTCTTCCTCTTACTCTGCTTTTAAGAATAATATTCACAGTCTGAGCTTTTTTTTGGACCATAGTGCAACTCAGAGCAATGTAATGTGTGTGTTCCCACGCTGTGTTCAGCCTAGCAGAACATTAGATGAAGAGCACAGAGAAAAAACACTGCCACAGACCTGGAAACTTCAAATCTACAACTCAAGACTTTCCTTTATACCACAAAAATCCATGGTTGTCATAAAGGACTGCTCTTTGGCCTCTCAGCATAGCTATAGGAACAAGATAGGACAGAGGAATTATGCCCCAAGTTTTTTAAGCCAACTTTCTGATAACCTCTTCAATACATTCTCTACCTTGAAAAGCCCACAAGACTACTTTCAAATCACTTTTCCTAGTTTGTTTGTTCCCTGTGAGTGTGACTATTTTTAACAGAATTCAAAGCAAAAACTTGAGTTGATTTTTGTAAATTACCTCTAGAATTGTATTTTGAGACAGAAATTAGCTGTTAAGGTCCCCTTGTACCATCAATTTGCCTTTAAATGTAAATTATTCCTCTGTTTTCATTCATTTATTCTTATATTTGGGAAGAAGAGACCTTGAACCTACTTAATGTGTGCTAAAGGTGAGAAGAAAATTAGCATGTCTCTGAGCCCATTCACCTGTATCTCTGAGGTCTTCCATATTCAGTTTTAGTGCAATTAATTCCCAGAACCATATTCTTCCTCCAGGGAAGATTTTTCTAGTCAGAAAACAGTGCCATAAACCTCCATAAATTTATTTCAGTCCTTTGATTAATACCTGAGGAGATACTATCTAACCTAGGCCTAGCAACAGCTGTTAAAGCAAGGAAGAATATGTGGCTTATTTGTCCAAAGTCATCTCTTTGAGACACTGAGGAAGGTCTTTACTTGGTGCTTTTGATATACCAATGATCTTAAAACATCATCATTTATATAACACACTCAGCTTTTGCTGCTTGAATCTGTGTTCCAGCAGGGCTGACAGGGGCATAACATCCAGAAAACACTACCACTTCCCTCAGTAGAAGACCTAAACCCAACAACCCTACCTTTCTCAAAAAAACCCAGAGGTTCATGGGAAAATGCAAACATACATATATTTCTTTGGTCCAATAAATGCAATTGCATAATTCTTTGTGTTTTCCCCATGAAAAAAAAAAATGAATTAAACAATACTAAGAGATTTCATCCAGATTTACTCCTGGGAAGCCACATAGTTGACAAAGATAGTAAGTTGGCCAAGCTAAGGTCTTGTGTAATGCTAAACAGACTTAATTAACCAGTTGCTGCCAAAACAAATGTTGAATGCTTTCTTCTCCACCTCACTGTGGTTTATCCTTGTAGACTCTGGCCATTCTCCTGGATTTAGCCAGAACTACCATACCAGCCTAAATATAAGGTGACTTCAAACAGAAGGCCACCTTTATTTTTCAAAGGCTACAGCAAAAAAAATTAGCAAAATCTCTTAAAATTAGAAAACCAACCCTCCTGGCACTTCTTTTAGACCACCTTCTCCAGCCCCAGACTCCAAAGGCCTTCTTTTGGAAGGTCAGCTTGCCAGGCAGGCTGCTGGCTGTCAGCAGAACTGTTCATTCAATGGCTCTTCAAGCACAAGGCCTGGAAGACCACACCAGTTCCACATGTCCACAGCTGAACCTGGTCTTTGGCAGGGCACAGAAGGAGGACAGACAAATTATCTTCCTGCAAGCTCTCCAAGCAACATGGTAGACCACCAACACCTACCCTCCTTCTTCTTCTAAAGGCTGAACTGAACTGAGTAGGTTTGGGCTGCTGCCTGCCTCAGGCTAGTGTGTTCAGAAGGCTTGTCACCTAAATGGGGTTTTAAAGGATCTAGAAGTCTTGGCTGATGGCAAGTTGAATACAAGCCAGCAGTGTGCCCTGACAGCCAAAAGGGTCAACCAGGTCCTGGGGTTCACCAAGCACTTCATTGCTAGCTGATGGAGAGAGGTGCTGGTCCCAATCTGCTCAGTGCTTGTGTGGCTTCATCTTGAGTATTGTGTGCAGTTTTGGGCACCATAATACAAGAAGGATATCAAGTTGTTAAAGAGCATCCAGACAAGGCCACAAAGACAGTGAAGTGTCTGGAGAGGAAGCCATATGAGGAACAGCTGAAATCACTTGGACTGTTCAGCCTGGAGGAGACTGAGGGGAGAACTCATTGCAGTTTAGAACTTCCACACCAAAGACGAAGGAGGGGGAGGTGCTGATGTAAATGTAAAGGTGCTCTGGTGACGCAACAGGACCTGGGGGAATGGCATGAAGCTGTGCCAGGGGAGGTTCAGGTTAGGTAATAGGAAAGGGATCTTCACCCAGAGAGTGCTGGAGCATTGGAACAGACTCCCCAGGGATGCAATCATGGCACCAACTCTCATGGAATTCAAAAAGCATTTGAACAATGCTTTTAGACACATGGTGTGTCTTTGGGGTTCTCCTGTGCTTAGGCAGGAGTTGGCCTTGATGATCCTTATGGCTCCCTTCCAACTCAGGATATTCTGTGATCCTATGCCTTACAAATACTACAGGAGTAAGTTGGGGAGGAGGTTTTTCCTTAAGTTTTGCCTTTCAGCCAAGCTTCATAGAAATATAACAGAGTACAACTAAAAGAGCACTTCTAGATTTTGCAAAGCAGCTTGGGAAACCCTTTTCTTTCTTTCACCCCCACCCCCAGGGACACATCTAAAGTATGGGTTTATACCATTCCATGATTCTGTATCTTACAGATTCAAATTTTTACTTTTTGAGTTAAGTCAATGATAATTCTTTCATTAGTTACTGATTTGTTGTTTCCCTCATTTCCCAGCAGAGTGGCTTAAACTTTTGTAAAGGCCATGATGACATCCTAGCCGAGGGAAATATGGGAACAACTCTGCACTTGCTACTGAGATCAACAGATCTGCACAGAGTCAGAAGTCTGCAAGATTAAATCCTCCAACTTTAGAAATAACAGAAAGGGAGGACATGGACAGGCATGTATATACCAAAACATGTAAAAACCTCCTTATACAGCAATATTTACCTCCTTATTGCAGGTGCCAACTAAACTGTGAAGATAAACTCAAGAGGCTGGGTATGATCCTCCACACTCTCAGAATTTGCTGCCTGGCTGCCAGGTTCTTCTGCCCTGCTTCATTAGGGTAATTAGTGAATAGTAAATTAGGAAATAGTAAAGTAGTCACTAATTATTTTCTAAAGTAAGCCCAGTATCCCTTTGCTGGGACACACAGAGTCAGAAGGGAGATAACTTCACCTTTGGGATATAAAAACCAGCTGATCTCCGAGTGGTATCTGTGATTCAGAGGAAGCAAAGACTGTTTGTTCATGACCTTCCATAAAGATTCTGATCATGCCAAAGCCATTTCTCTTTACAGACAGGTGGGCTAATGCCTGGCAAACAGCATGGGGGGAAAACACTGTAGTCATGGTGTATGAATAATGGCAGTGATTTCCCAGATAGGATCTCAGAAATGTAATGGCTACAGCGTGGCCCGGAAATGAGCTGTAATGAACAGCATTGAATCATTTCATCTTTAAATACAGCAAGAACAAAGTCCAATAATTATCCACAGCAGCTTCAATGGAGAAAACCACAAACAGATTCAAAAGGCAAGGAAAAGGGTAAAAGAAGTTACAGCCAAATGCTGAAAGAGTTAATTTAGGTCTCTGAATGTCAGGCCCCTGGCCTTCTAAGCACTGGCTCAGAGGTTTCTGATTCAAGTCAATGGCAGAAAAAGCCAACATGCTTTTATCAGAGGTTAGTGTTTATAGAAGCAATACAAAACAGGATTTTGTTCAATGTATATATTACACCAGATCAAACTATAAATTGAAACAGCTGTGTCCAAGTTAATCTCAGATACAGCAAGGAGATTATTTGAATTGTGTGTTTCCTTTTGTGACCCTTTTAGATGTGGCTTTGTTTGAAAGGGGGAAGGGATAGTTTTCTGAAGTTTGTATTTCTAAGCAACAATGCCAACAGTCCAATGTAACAGCAGTATCTTTTAAAATTACCCAGCTGAACAGCAAAAAAACCTTTAGCAATTTCCCAGTATTGTTATACAGGGAGCTCTAAAAAATAAACCATAGTTATATAAATAAAGGCATGTAGTTTTAAGCATGCTACAAGCCATTCATGACATAAGCATTCAATTAAAACTGCTTTTATGAGCAATAATCACATTCTGCAAAAGGTAAACATGGAGGGTTTGCAGATACAGCCATAATGCCTACAAAATTAACCTCAAAAAAACTCCAGGTAAACATAGTTCAGTATCTCTGCTACTTAAATAAAAGATTCTGAAAGTCTTTTGTTTCTGCCTCCAGGACACAAGGGACTGGAAGAAGAATTAAGGAATTTTTCATAGTCTTTTTAAAAGATGGAAATTATTTGCCTTTATGCAGTCAGTATCATAAACCAATCTTAGTTTGACTGAAACAATGATTTCAATCTACAAGTTTCAGTTAAGGAAGTAATAGAACAGAACAGCTGTGGCTTCCAATAGTATAAATCAGGGTAACTGGCAACAGTATAACAGTTTAAAGAAGACAGAATCTTTTAGCTTTATGGGCCACTCCACATCACTCTCGAGCTGCAAGTGGCTTATGATAAAATTTTGCAGTAGCCACCTCTCCCCTACAAGCATATATTGTTTTAAGACCCACTCTTAAACCCACAGAATCCACTTTTATTGCACTGGCAACTACTTTATGAAATAGCCAACCAAATTTGCAGGGAATCTCTCTTCCCCCATTCTCCTGACTCTCCTCTTTAATCCCTTTGTTTTGAATGCTACTTCTTTCCCAGCTCCTAACCAACCAATCTTATCCTGTAAACTCTCCAATTACCAATTGTAAATTGTCAGAAACAGAATGAAGACAGGGCTGAAAAGGGTTTATATGAAAGAAAGCAGAAGATTCAATATTTTATGCATTAGACTGGGATGGGTCATATTTGATATATCAGGAAAAAAAAAGAAACTCTGCTGGACCACAATACAAATGCATTTTACAATATATACAACAGTCTACAATGTACAGTATACAATATAAAACAGAAGTCCTCTGAAATTCAGCTGTTTCAGAAGACCAAGAAGGGTCATCTCCTTATCTGTGACAAGGCATTTATTTTCTAATTCTTCACATCACACACTCCATGAGCTGTGGTATCACACCTGCCAGCAAAGCTGCATTTATATTACTGTGCTATTAAACAGCTACTTGAGGCCACTGACTGTTGGCACTGCACACCATACTGCATAGCACTGAATAAAAACGTCACTAGATTTTATTTCATCCCTAACTTTACTTCATAAACTCTTCACTGTTGAGAGGGCAACAGATACAGAAACAGTTTAAAGCACACCAAAAAAACCCCACAAAACAACAACAACAAAAAAAGGCATAAACAGATCAAATGGAACTTTAACACTGACTTGAACACAGTGGGAAAGAATATCTCATCTCCTTTCACTGATCTTCTGCCAACTTGTGTTGCTGATATACAGACTATCAGGGCTGTTTGAAGGGATGCTTTACTTCTCACAGCTGAGGGAATAGAACACTAGAATCTATAGCCTCTGATACAATAGACCTTTTAGATTCACAGATTATGGTTTGGAAATTTTTAGATTTCCAAATGCTTGGAAAAATTAGGTGGAAAGAGTAGTGGAGGAGCTTACAAACTTGTGGCTGAAGTTTCTCATGCTGATGTTTGCAACTAGAAAAATCTAAAAAAAAAATTGATCAAAGCCATATAATTTTCACTGAGAAAACTGGTCTCAGTCAAAACTTAGCAGAATCTGTACCTGAATTAAATCCAGCTTTACCCTTTCCAAATGACCACCTGAAATCTATTGGTCTCATTTCATCTACCTCACAGCCAGTTACAAAGTCAGTGAGTGCCTTGGCATGACTTATGACAAACGAAGTTCCAAACCCATAAATACTTGGAACTGTACTATTTAGCTTCACCCTCCCCTCAGTGTTGAAGAAAAGCATTCCCTTCTATCACAGGAACATGGTGGGGAGAGGAGAAAAAAAAGCATTGTCATCCAAATTTACTATACAAATCCATCACTGATCCATTCTGGATCCATCATTCTGAATGATCCATTCAGAATCTCTATCCCAGCATGGAAATGAAAAGACTCTGGCAATAGCTGGGAGAGCAGCAGGGTAATGAAAATCCAGGGGGAACCAATACCAAACCAAAACAATCCACTCCCTATCTGCAAAGAGACCTGTTTAGATGGTAGTTAATTACTGTGTAGTCTAACCAGTGCTGTCCAATATATTCATCAATGACCTGGATGAAGGAACAGAGTGTGTCCTCAGCAAGCTGGCCAATGACACACACCAGAAGGCTGTGCTGCCATCCAGCATGGCCTAGACAATCTGGAGAGTTGGGCAAAAAGAATGGGAGAAAAAAACTCATGCAATTCAACATGGGCAAGTGTAGGGTAATGCACCTGGGGAGGAATAACCTCAAGGACCAGAACAGGTTAGGGACTGACCTGCTGGAAAGCAGCTCTGTGGAAAAAGACCTGGGAGTCCTAGTGGACAACAGGAAGAATTGAGCCAGAAATGTGCCCTTGTGGCCAAGAAAGCCAATGGCATCCTGGGATGCATCAAGAATAGTATGGCAAGCAGGTCCAGGGAGGTTATCTGCTCTCTCTACTCTGTCCTAGTGTGGCCACATCTGGAGTATTGTGTCCAGTTCTGGGCTCCCCTCTTCAGGAAGGACAGGGAACTTCTGGAGAGGGTGCAGAAAAGGGCTACAAAGATGATTAGGGAACTTGAACATCTCTCTTATGGGGAAAGGCTGAGAGAGCTGGGGCTGGTTAGGCTAGAGAAGAGAACACTCAAGGGGTATCTGATCAATACTTAATGGGTGTGTGTCAGGAGGATGGGGCCAGGCTTTTTCCAGTGGTGCCCAGTGACAGGACAAGAGGGAACAGGCACAAACTGGAACATAGGAAGTTCCATCTAAACAGAAGGAGGAGCTTCTTTACTTTGAGGGTGGTGGAGCACTGGACCAGGCTGGTCCAGATGGTGGAGTCTCCAACTCTAGAAACATTTCAAACCCACCTGGATACCATCCTGTGCAACCTGCTCTGATAGGGGGGTTGGACTAGACAATCTTTCCAGGATAAATTTCTATACAACAAAAGTAGGACAGACTCACTGTGACCAGGTAAAACTTGGATCAGACATCTTGGCACTTATGTACAGTTTGCTATAAAAAACTGCATTGCCATTTAGAGAGGCAGAAGCTTCTCCAAACAGCTGGCTGTTGAGTCAGCCCTGTAACTTGTGATCATTTCTATCAGCCTAAAGTAGTATCCAAATGTGATTTTGTAGTATATTTATGCCACTTTTCCTCATCTTGTGTCTGCAACACAAAAGCCATGGGTTTTCATTGCTCTAGCTTGTCCCAAGCTATGTACCTGTACAGATATACAGCATGAGGCAGCATTCAGCACTATTCTGCCTGGAACTAATAGAGACAGAAGACACAGAATTAGTTACAACTTGAAGTTTGCAAGAGTGTCAGTCACAGAATCATTAAGGTTGGAAGAAACTTCTAAGATCAAGTCCAACCATCTGCCCCTACCACTGCCACGCCACTAAATCATATCCTTAAGTACCACATCTATATGTTTATTGAACACCTGCAGGGATGGTGACTCCACCACTGCCCTGGGCAGCCTGTGCCAGTGCCTAGCAACTCTTTCTGGGAAGAAATTTTTTGGGATATCTAATCTAAATTTTCCCTGGTAAAACTTGAGGCCATTTCTTCAGTCTGTGGAAGCTAAATAGTCACTCTGCAGAACTAAATACTCCAGTCATTTTCACCACTTTACAACACATGTGAAAACAAACTTCTCTGACATTACCTCTGTAAGATCACCTGAAGCAAGATAAACATGTTCAAAACAAAAACTATGAAATCCTACATTACCCTTAAGGTACCAATTCCTTCCTCAAGAGAAGATAAAGAACAAAAAAAACCTGTGGCAAATGTTAGTCCCTTTGCTTAATCTACTGGAAGGGTCTCAGTTAAGAAAAAAGGGAGGCAGAAGATGCTGCATACAATAGGAAAAAAAAAATCCTGCCAGGATAGCATAGAGTCCAGAACCCAACAAAGATACCAGCATTCTTCAAAGCCATTTCCCAAGTGTGAAAAAGTTCTCTCACATTTTAAGAAATATTCATGGTATATTTTTTTGTGAGTGATGTGCTTTTTCCCCTGAATTCAAGAAAACTAAAATGCCTAATGGACTGCTAAAATGTTTCAGTTCCAAGTCTGTAGTCATCTATTCTGAGGACTGTATATTATAACTAATTTATCAGGATTTGCAGCTTTTACATAGCAGCCTTGGGGCTTTAACAAAAGCTTATTATTTATGTGCACAGAGTTCAGACAGTAAAGTTGGAGCTTTTCTAAGGCCTGGGATTGCTTTTAAACATTTTTTCCACATCTTCAGTTAACAGTGGTAGTCTATATCCATCAATATATCTTTTCTAGGCAATTTTAAAATCTTAAAATGAAAATTATTTGGTTTCTTCATTTGTTACAAGTCCTTCCACATACAGAGAAGAATCTTATGGAACACAAAATCATTGGAAATTATTAGAAGGAATTCAGTAGGACCAATTTTGATCTTTTTAAGAAATTGGTAGGGGAAATCTCATGGGGGGGCAGGGTACTAGAAGATAAAGGGGTCCAAGATTAACATTCAAGGACCACTTCTTCCAAGCTCAAGATCAGAGCATCCCAACACATAGACAATCGAGGAGGGGAGCCAGGAGATCTGCTTGGTTAAGTAGGGAAGTGCTGGGCAAACTCAAGTGGAAGAAGAGAGTCTACAGGTCATGGAAGAAGGAGCTGGCCACATGGGAAGAGTACAAGACTGTTGTCAGAGGTTGTAGGGAGGCAACTAGGAAAGCTAAGGCCTCTCTGGAACTAAACCTTGCAAGGAAGGTCAAGAACAATAGGAAGGGCTTCTTCAAATAAATTGCCTGAAAAACTAATGCTAGAGGCAATGCAGGCCCCCTGCTGAATGAGGTGGGTGCCTTGGTGACAGAAGATACAAAAAAGGTGGAGTTACTGAATGCCTTCTTTGTATCTGTCTATACTATTAGAGTATAGTATATATACTCTAATATATGCTGTGGAGAGGGGTTGGACTAGATGATCCTTCAAGGTGCCTTCCAACTCCTAACATTCTGTGATTCTTTCCTTAAATAATCAATCACAAAGGCAATAAAACCACTGGGGATACCTCTAGTCCCTCCATTTGCCTTTAGCCCTGAAATAAAGAAAACTGTCATTGAACCTGACAGCATATTAGTTTCAGTTATCTATCCTGTTGTTTTCTTACCTTTCACCTCATATCTTCTCTATTTTGCACTGAAGAGTAAACACACTTTTGTGACCAGATATTCTTCACTGACATAGTTGGAGCCTTCACCTGATTCACTTGGTCCCTACCAGTTGATAGTGCTACTCAAACACAAGTCAAGCTCACAGGTAGCAATTGTGGTGAGATCTCCACAATGTCAAAGAAATATAAACTGAAAATCTGTCCTGGCCAAAGATGGAGCATGGTATTCTAATGAAGATTTAGGGTTTGAGAGAAAAGGTCAGTAAATGGCAACAACAACGACAATGATGATGACAAAACACAAAATAAACAAAGAAGCCACCCACAAACCTAAAAACAACCCATTATTGAATAGTAGCTCCCCTTCTGCAGATGTGCTTACTTCAAATTGTGCATCTTTATATTGTTTCTGATAGTCACTTGGAAAGGGAAACCACAAAATGGTTGCTATTGAGAAGAAGAGCATCCACATGGCATGTTAGAAGGAAACACTTCTGAAGCTTTACTGTCACATCTTCTGCCAACAGGTTTGTTGTCAGGAAAAAAACAAATCTCAACTTTTTTTTTTTCCCCTCAAAGCAGTTTTTAGTCTCCAGCAGGATTTTTAGCTGCATAATATAATCAAACTCAAGAGGCTCAGAACACTTTGGGGTCCACAGTGGCTAAAAGCAGAAGAGACAGCAAAATCAAACTACAAGCATTTTCTAAAAGGACACAGCTATGAAAGCACAAAGCCCAGGCCATGCTGGCTGAAGAAGGAACAAAGTAAAGCAACAAGAACACCCAGTTCTTTCCTTAGGTCATATCTGCATAGAGATAGAAAGGGTGGAAAGCATAAAGGCTCTGTTTGCCCACACAGTGCATGGGGGAACACAAAAGCACATAGCCAACCTATGCTCCCTCTATTGTAGGACAGCTTGTCTTCTGCTGCCATAATTTGCTCCTACTCTGAGCTGTGTTTCAAATGAGCTAGACTCCTGAAAGGAAAGGAAGGAAAAGGAAAGCAAACATTCTCAGTTGAACCTTGATTTGAATTGTTTCTGGAAATTCAGAAAAGGTAATCATTCCCCTTTCCCTTCAAAAATTCTGTGCATTTCCTGCTTCTAAATAAAACAAAATAGAATTCCAAGAATACTGCAAAAATGTGGTTTTTTTACAGTGCAATAGGAAGATGAAAAGGTCAGAAACTTTACAAGAAAGTATGTTATAAAATGTCCAGTATGGTTTTGCAAAGTTTGTAGAATGCAAATATTTTGGAAAATGATCCAAACTTTTAATAATAATAATAATAATAATAATAATAAAGCAATTATACTTAACATTTACCCATTGGGGTTGAAGAAGTACACTAAAGTATTCCAGAGAATATTAAGGAAGAAGGAACCTGTTGATTGGCAGTTTTGATCATGACTATGAACCAGATAAAATGACTTTTTACCAGGTATTTTTTTAAGGGTTGTTTCTGGGTTTCTTCCTGTCCATCTACAGATAAGCACAGTTTACAGATTACTTGGCAGCATCTGGATTATTCTGCCTGTGCCCAGCTCTGATCTGATTTCAGTCAAACACTGTTTTGTCTGTACTGCACTGCAGACTTACATCATCTCAGCATTTTTCAGCCTCTGGATATCTACACCTAGCCAAATTACACTGTATATGAGAGTGGAAGGAACAACTAACCAGAAAACCTCCAGTCTCTGACCTACACACTTCATGTCCACATCTTGCACAGTGACCTACATGTGCTTTCTCAGCCCTGGCTCAGCATGGCAACTCCCATGATTGTTACAATCTCACTGTCAGGCCTGGGACACTGGAAGTGAGTCTGTGACCCAAGTCACTTCACAGAATCAATCATCAAGTCCAACTGTCAATTTGTCACCATGATGCCACTAAACCATAAGTACCACTTAAGTACCACATCTAAATGCTTTTTAAACCCCTCCAGGGATGGTGACTCCACCACTGCCCTGAGCAGCCTGTACCAATGCCTAACTCTTTCTGGGAAGAAATTTTTCCTGATATCCAATCTAAATTTCCCCTGGTGCAACTTGAGGCCATTTCTTCTTGTCCTCAACATGCAAGCAAACAACTCACACACTCTCTGTTGCTCTGCAGGAGGGTGGAGAACACATTGCCACCTTATAGATGCTCTGCATTTTTCCACCACATAGTGGCTTTTTAGCTTGTTAAGATTGATTTGACAAAGGCACAAATCTCTGCGGCTCACTGTGGGGCTTGCACAGTTTGAAAGAGCCACATAGCATGCAGTTGAGCAGGCAGAGGCACAACCATGGTGGAAGAAAGAGAAAATGATTACATGGTATACACAAAGGATGGGGGAGAAGCAGGGGTGGGAGGAAATAAAAATCATGTTTGATTCCAAATACACTGCTGCTATTAGCCAAAGTCTACCTTTTTCATTCATCCAATTCCTCATTGGACATTGTCTCATAAAATGAAGCACTCCTCCCTTCTATTTCTCTATTCATGATACAAATGAGGATAGCTGGAGCTCTGGAGGAAAGAAAAAAAATAAAGGGGGGAGGGGAAAAGAAAAAAGGAAAGAAATCTTAACCAAAATGTGACCTTAGCAGATGTAATCCAATCCTATTTCCACTACATTAGCCTACGGATGCTTATGCAACTGCATAGCACAGCAACTGAGAAGACAAAACAATGGAAGTTTTAAAGCTTTATTTATTGCTCCTTCTCAAAACATTCAATTGCCATCATGCTGCAACTGCCAAATCTAAATTAGAGAGTTTAAAAAAAACCAAAAACCAACCAACCCAAAAAAGTACTCTTCAGGGGAACATTAGAGCTCTATAGAGAGGTGTGAGCTCAAGGAGATGGAGCATCTGGCTAGAGACCAACTTGCCTATAAGTCCAGACCAAGTGGACCCATATGGATAGCTTTTAGAAAACTGTAAGTGGTAACAAGGAGAAAAATTCCCTCCTCTCCAGGTTCAACCTCCAGTTTTGGCATCAGTAATTAAACTGTACTTACTGCCATTAGCAGATTATAGAAACTTCCATCAGAATCTAAACAGTTTTCCTATAATCTAATCACTTCCTTATTTATTCCTGTTTACCCACAGTTTTCCTTCTTTCTTCTGGATTGCTGTGTAATATTATTACAAAGCATAACAAAAGCTGGTTTGCCACTAATGAAGTGCACCAGAGCAACATACTCAGCTCTTCTTTCAAAAGCACAAAGCAAATGCATCAACTCTCACTCTAACAGTTTAAAGCACATTAGAATTCATGAAGTAAAAGGTCAAAAAGATTATTTTTCTATGTCCTACATCTATAAACTGCTGAAGTATTGAATCATTTACACTTGTGCTACCTTACTAGTTCTACCCAATGTGAGGCAACTGCAATGATAGTAGTGATTGATAATACAATTAAACTCATCAAATAAATTAGGCACAGGCCACAAATTTATCATTTGCAAAGCTTTCCCCCCCCCTTCTATCTTCCTACTCTGTATGCCACTGTGCACTGCCCAACTAGTGAACACATGCAGAGCATTAAACTGTTAATACCAATATCCAATAGAGTATCCTCCAAAAGTCAGGATTTAAATTGTTGTAAATTGTCTTCTTTTTTTCCTCCTCAAAACTTAGCAGATGAAATAAATTTGGGAACCAAATTCTATAGGTTGCTTGCCTGCTCTCTGATCTATCCTGCTTTTGCATAACATTAATGATTTTCATACTTATAAACGTGTGTGCTTCATCAAGATGGAAAAAGTAATAGAGAATGAGACAGTTATTCCCCAGAAATAAAAAATCCACCAACCAGTCCTCTCTCTAATGAATTTAAGAGGCTTTCATGACAAGATATTCAAATTTTCTCCTATCTGCTCAAGCTCCACCTGGGGAAGGATGATGAACTGGTTGAGAGCATATGGGTTAAAATTAAAGGGAAGACAGGTGAAGGTGATGTTACAGTAGGGGTCTGCTACAGGCCACCTGAACAGTAGAGCCAAGTAGGTGAGGTCCTCCATAGGCAGATAAAAGAGGCTTCATGTTCACAGGCCCTGGTCCTCATGGGGGATTTCAACCACCCTGACATCTGCTAGAGGGACAACACAGCAAGGCACCAGCAATCCAGGATGTTCCTGGAATGCATCAATGACAATTGCTCCTCCAAATGGGAGAGGAACCAACTAGGAAAGGTGCTATGCTGAACCTTGTTCTTACCAACAGAGAAGGGAGTTGGGGTTGTTAAGCCTGGAGAAGAGGAGGCTGAGGGGAGGCCTTATCACTCTCTTCAGCTACTTGAAAGGCCATTCTAGGGAGGCAGGTCTTGGCCTCTTCTCCCTTGTGACTAGTGACAGGACTAGAGGGAATGGGCTTAAGCTGTGCCAGGGTAGGCTTAGACTGGATATTAGGAAGAACTTCTTTACTGAAAGAGTGGTGAGATATTGGAATAGGCTGCCCAGGGAGGTGGTGGAGTCACCGTCCCTGGAGGTTTTTAAGAAGAGGATAGATGTGTTTCTTCAGGGGATGATTCAGGGGTAAGAGTAGTGTAGGGCTATCAGTTGGACTAGATGATCTTGAGGCTCCTTTCCAACTGTAATGATTCTGTGATTTTGTGACCAACATAACACTCAGGGACAACCTTGTCTGCAGTAACCATGAAGGGCTAGAATTCAAGATCCTGAGGCCCTCTAAGAGGATATATTCTAAGCTCATAACCCTGAACTTTGGGCATGCAGACTTTGATCGCTTCAAGGATCTCATGGCCGAAGTACTGTGGGACAAAGCCTTTGACGGAAGGGGGGCCCAGGACAGCTGGTCAGTTTTCAAGGATCACCTTCTCCGTGTCCAGGAGCTGAGTATCCCAACAAAGAGAAAGGCAGGAAAGAATGCTAGCAGACCTTCCTGGATGAACAAGACACTCCTGGACACCCTATCTCAAAAAGAATCTATATAAGGAGTAGAAGAAGGGACAACTAGAATGGGGGGCATACAGGGAAGCTGTCAGGAGAGCAAGGGAATTGGTTAGGAATACTAAAGCTCAGTGGGAGTTAAATCTAGCCAGGGAAATCAAGGGGAAAAGTAAAAATTTCTGTAGATATATTAATGGAAAAAGGAAGACTAGAGAAGGTATGGGCCCCCTCAGAAAAGAGATGGGAGAACTGGTGACGAGTGACATGGAGAAGGCCGAAATTCTCAACAGCTTATTTACTTCAGTCTTCACTGGCAAGGGCTCCAGCCAGACAAAGAAAATAGTGGCAGGGGCTGGAAGACAGCACTGCCTGTGATAAGTGAAGATCAGGTTTGTGACCATCTGAAAAACCTGGAAGTTCACAATTCCATGTGATGGGATACACCCACGGGTAGTGACGGAACTGGCGGACAAGGTTGCTAAGCCACTCTCTATTGTATTCCAAAAGTCATGGCAGCCTGGTGAAGTCCCCACTGACTGGAAAAGGGACTGCATCAAGAGGAGCATGGCCAGCAGATCGAGGGAAGTGATTCTCCCCCTCTATTCTGCTCTTGTGAGACCCCACCTGGAATACCGCATCCAGTTCTGGAGCCCCTATTACAAGAGGGATATGGGGGTGCTGGAGCAAGGCCAGAGAAGGGCCACGAGAATCATCAGAGGACTGGAGCACCTCTCCTACGAGGACAGACTGGAAGAGTTGGGGTTGTTCAGTCTGCAGAAGAGAAGGCTCCGAGGAGACCTTATTGTTGCCTTCCAGTATCTGAAGGGGGCCTACAAGAAAGCTGGGGAGGGACTTTTTAGGAGGTCAGACAGTGATAGAACCAGGGAAAATGAATGCAAACTAGAGAAAGGTAGATTTAGGTTGGGTATTAGGAGGAAGTTCTTCACCATGAGCATGGTGAGACACTGAAAACAGGTTGCCCATAGAGGTTGATGAAGCCCCATCCCTGGAAGCTTTTAAGGCCAGGCTGGATGGGGCTCTGGGCAACCTGATCTAGTGGAAGGTTTCTCTGCCAGGCAGGGAGGTTGGAACTAGATGATCTTTAAGGTCCCTCCCAACTCTGACAATTCTATAATTCTAAATATTGTATATAGTATTATCATAAGTATTACATATGCACACAAATATAAGTATATATACAATTTATACTTATAAATGTCAGTATAAATTCTATAAGTAAGTGGAGTTAGGAAGTACCATTTTACAATGGGAAAACTGTATTTCACCTAAGCTGTTATGTTCTGATTTCTCATGACTGGTTGCTAATACTAATGGGAAATGACAGTGAAGATTAAGCAGCTTTTACCAGTGGTACTCTGTTAGTGATATGGGTTAAGTCTAGAATCAATCCCAGCATTTGTCTTACATTTCCGTCCATTCCAAAACATAAAATCTGTAAGCTGCCACATCTTCAATTAGCATCTCATCATCAGTTAACACAAGAAAGAACATATCAAAGTTAATTAACACATTTTTTACCTTTTAGGGTGCACTGTTAAGTGTTTTTCCTAATGCCAAACAGTACATCACCCTGGGAACCAAATCAGAACCCATCATATTCCCAGCCAGATTTAGCCTTAATCCATCAGATCCCACAGTCTCCTAAAGAGCATGCAGTAATTATCTCTCTGTACTGCCAAGCTGGAAAACAAATATGGCAATCAAACCCTTGAAGAAGGGAAAAAGAAAAAAAAAAAAGTGATAGCCTGGAGAAGAAAAGGGAACAGGACACAAAGCCAGTTGAAGCTAGACTGGGATTCAGAACTAGGTAACATTCTCCTCTCCTCGTAGAAGAGCGTTGCTGATAGAAACGTTGCACAGACAGACACATGTATTAGGATAAAGCCCCAGTTATCATTTATGTACTTAAAACTATTTAACTGTGCAGGCAAAAGGAAAGAAACAAAAATAGAACAAGCAGGGCAACCCCCATGACACATCCTGATCAGGATGGATGAACAATGAACTGAATGCTTCCAGCTGGACAGGAGCATCATCTCAGCACTGTGGGATCTATGAGCCAAAAGCCAAGCACAGGTTTCTTGTTTCAGACCAGGGTTAGACAGTTGAGTCAACTCTCTGAGAAACTGGCTTTCATAGGAAAGGAGATTTGGAAGTCTCAATTCAAACACAGTAAAAGAATAAAATGTAAAAAGGAAAAAAAAAAGAATTAAAAATCAGTGACTGCCTGACAAAGTTGTCATAACACACTCTCTCCCTTCATTTCCTTCATGACATGAACTGAGAACACAGAATTCTCTGCAGAATACTTTTGATTCACTTGCATACTGCTTCCACTTTTTTATCCAACAGAAAGGTATACTCTATATAAAGTTGAGTGAGGCTTGGGTATTTTTATTCCCCAATCACTCTTTCTGCCAGGTTTTGTTTTTTTTTTTTTCATACTGTCTTGGTTTTTTTCTTGAAGCTTCAGATACAAGACTACTTGAAAAACAACTGTTAAAACCCAAACTGAAACCATCATGTTTCAGTACTTGGACAATCAAAATCAGTGATACTTGGCAAGATTTCAGCTCACAGCAGTTTGACCTTGCTGGTTTAAAAACTGACCAGTTTGCTGACAAAACTAACTAAAATTTACATATTCTGTACCTTCTCAGAATCCTAAAAGTGCAAAAAAAACTTCAGCAATATTCTCCTAACACAAGAGATCCTATTTCTTGTCCTGACAACCAATTCACCCTCTCCTGATGCACAGCCAGTCCAACGCCCCAGTGCCTCCACAAATACCGACGCCACCACTTTAGCAAAGAGCTTTTTGCTGTCCAGATAAGTAAGTGCTAGGGAGCAGAGAAATGATATTCTAGAGATGATTATTTCAATTGACCTATCTGCCTATGTTAACCACAGGTGTCAAAACAGTAAAGGGAGAAATCATGAACAAATATTTGATAACAAAGGAAAAAAAAGTAGTACATTATGTACTTCTTACCTTGTACTTGAAATTTCCTTTACTAACCACCCATATTTTTGGTTACTTAGCAATCCTGTATGGCTTTTTGATATGACTTTGTATTAGAAGTTT
Source organism: Galbula dea (assembly GCA_013399015.1). Taxonomy (NCBI): domain Eukaryota; kingdom Metazoa; phylum Chordata; class Aves; order Piciformes; family Galbulidae; genus Galbula; species Galbula dea. The sequence continues at coordinate 1,014,692 of VWZX01001929.1, read as the reverse complement.
GGGAAACTTGATCTTTTATTCACAACCATGTTCCAGAAAATGGTGTCCTTAAACTGACAACTGGCACAATTGCAGTACAAAGTCATTCTCCTTCCTTTTTATTTTTTGTTGTGCCATTCCAATGTTCAGATCATTCTAGATCCAAAGTCACAGCTAGATAGAAAGCCACAGATACATCTTGTGATTGCTTTTTGAAGAATGATGGCCTTCCTAAATTCTCCCTGTTGGGATGTGTTATGAATTGCCTAGCCAGTACTTGAGGAAGGGGGAAAAAGAAAGAGGAAGTGGTTGGGGGAGAGAGGGAACAAAGAAAAAAAAAAAAAAGAGAGAGGAAAGGGGGTTGAAAAAACAAAAAATCCCAAAAAATAGAGAAGATGGGGGAGCAAAAAGACAGACTGCATGCTGACATACTAAAATCTTTTGAGCTGATGATGAGTTCTTGCATCAGATGCTCCTTCCTCAATTAGTCTCCTTCCAGTGCTCTTGGCCCCAGCAAATGTGACACAAACTTAGTTCCTGTTGTGTAAGGGACTAAGGTAACATTAGCTCATCTTTTCCACACACTCAAAACACAAAGTCTTTGTGTATGGACTTAAGGTAGAACAGAAAATCATCTGTGTCAAAGCCCTCAAAGGGGAAACATCTCTGGCAGTGTTCAAGGCCAGGTTGGATGTGGCCCTGGGCAACCTGGTCTAGTGGGTGGCATCCCTGTCCATGGCAGGGGGTTGGAGCTAGATGATATTTAAGGTCTCTTCCAACCCAGGCCATTCTATGAATCTATGAAAAGCACATCATAGTTCTCATCACCAACCAGGACTGCCACATTTCCTATGTACTAAATGCTGTCCAATGGTACTGATCTACATCAAAGAGTTCCCTCCTATTTTGATTCTCTTTAATAAGTGCAAAAGGAAATCAGAATATTGGTTATTGTCTGGGTATCCAAAGCAGAAATATGAAGTATGGAGGGAACTGCATCTTTTTGGAACTGAGGGTAAAAAGCATCCTGCTAAAAGAGTAACATATTTTAAGCTTTTCCCTCATTTTTCTTTTTTATTTATCAATTTATTTTAAAAAATAAAAAAGGACCTTAAGGGCACAGGCCCTAGACTGGAAAGCATTTGCCCTAAAGCATCTTTTTTCTGACTCTGTCTGTCTCTTTTAATCTGCAGCAATATATTCTGGTTTACAGAGACAGAACATTGCCAGCTTCTGGTGATTTCAGCAGGGACTAGGGATGCATTTTCCTTAAAATTTCCTCAAACTTCACTTTATCAGTTCATCCAATAAAATGATCATCTTTACCTATAAATCTCACTTCTGAATATCAGGTGCTCAGCCTCATCCAGATGCCTTTGAACTAACTGAATTCACAGTGGATATTTAGATGAAGTCTGCAGCAAAACATCTGGCTCTTCCACAGGCTACCTACAACCTGAATCTCCTAAACTTTAGGGACAAAATTATAGAAAGAGGTATTTCTGCCACCTATCTAGGACTGATAACAGTTCACATCTCCTCCTGTAGACCTGTACACCATAGGAGGAATGGCTGAATTCACTTGGTCTGTTCAGCCTGGAGAAGAGACTAAGGGGAGAACTCATCACTTCCTCACCAGAGATGAAGGAGGGGCCAGTGCTGATTAATTCTCTCTGGTGACCAGCAACAGCACCTAGGGGAATGGCATGAAGCTGTGCCAGGGGAGGTTCAGGTGAGATATTAGGAAAAGGTTCTTCACGCAGAGAGTGGTGGAGCATTGGAACAGGCTCCCCAGGGATGCATTTGTGGCAGCAACCCTCATGGAATTCAAGCAGCATTTGGACAATGCACTTAGACACATGGTGTGACTTTGGGGTTCTCTTGTGCATAGGCAGGAATTGGCCTTGATGATCCTTGTGGGTCCCTTCCAACTTGGGATATTCTGTCTGATATCTTAACTTCTAGATAATCCCTTTTCTCATTTGCCCAGAGATAGATAACTGTAACCTAGGACTGGTACTCTCAGATAAGACACTAGTTCCAACGTGCAGCCACGAAGGAAAACATCTATGGCTTCCACATTAAATCCTCCTCTTTCTGGACAGATTTGGCAATAGCAATTTGTTTAAAACAACATTCAGGGCTCATTGGCACACTGTACATTCTGACACTAATCAGCAAAGGGAAAATAAGTTTTCTGCTATAGTACAGCTAAAGTTTAACAAGAGGCAAGTAATCTACTTTTATTTATACACACACATATATACAAACTTTACATGTATACACACACATGTATATACATGTACATATACATACATTAAAAAAAAAGGTAAGCAGTGGTAAATGCAATTCCCAGGATGAACACAGGGGAAAAAAAAGAAATGTGAGAAGAAATACCTAGCTTCCTCACAAAGATGCCTTTCTGTGGCTTTCACATTACCTAGCTCGATCTGACAAAGCAGATTCTGCACTAGGTTGTGTAACTGACACATCATAAATGATGGCTCTGATTCAGGAAAGATTTAGCCCATCCCTGGCCAGTTAAGCATTTAAGCATTTGAAGTACATGCAGAAAGTCCTGTTGAAGTTTTGGATGTGCTCAAGCAGCTTTATTGAGAGGGAAATGTTGACTTGTGTGAAGCTTATAGGAAGACATTTCTTTTTGTGAATTCATTTCCTCCCTCATTTGAAAACAAGACCATGATTAAGACAAAAGACAGGGGATCAGGGATGACTGTACAGCAAGAGTCCAAGGAAAAGGGAGAGATTTATCTTGACAATCTGCAGAAATACCTGCATAACTCTAACCAGTGCCAAAAGTGCCAGATGCAGGACTTTACAAAAAATGCAATAGAAATTGGAGAACCCTAAGGTAACAATGACTTCAGCCTCCAAAACGTGACCCAGGGAATGCATGTCCACAGTGAAGCTCACAGTGCAGCTGTAGGACAGCTAAACATATCCTGTCTTTAAACTAGGGCAGGGTGTATGGTGGCTCTATGATTTCTTAGATCAAAATATAGGAACTGATTCACGTTGCAATTACTTCCTCAAGCTGAAACACAAATAGCAAAGAGTGGGTATATGTTGACTCCCCAGCTGTGGGACTGGATTCTATATGCCACCTATGTAAGGATGCATCATCATAGCAACACCTTTCACATCTAAATTACACTATACTACAGCAAGGAAGCTTTGTGAGGAACAAGTTCAACTTGAAAAAAACCTGTTTCCCTGCAGGAGAAATGCAGTACTTGAGAGGAAAGGAAGAGGCCACAGCAAAACAAGGCCCCTTACATGGCTTGGAGTCTCTGCCACAAAACTCCATTTGGTGAGGGGATCCACAACATAAGCAATGACCCCTTCAAAATTCTGATACTGCATTCCAAATATGTCTGAGTCAGTATGACATTAAATCTTAAGTAGAAAGCTCAAAGCTCACCAGAGAGGTTGACAAAAATTCACACTGGTATCTGGAAAATTGACCTCTTCTGGGAAACCAGAATTTAATTTTATTTAATATACTTTTAGGGGGGTTTGTTTGTTTAGGTTTGGTTTTGTTATTGTAGGGTTTTTAAAAAAAAAAATAGGATGTCAAATTGTTAAGTAAAAAACAGATCTGGTTCTTGTCTGGTTCTGGTGTTTTGTTTTTTTTTCCAATCACAATAAAACAAAACAAACAAACAAAACCTCCCACCACTCTATGAGATTAATAGACTCAACTGTAAGTATATCCAACTCATGGATTTACTTAACAGTTAAATATAAAGCAGCCTCAGTGCTTGTCAAAGAAAGGAAACTTACTTTCTTCACTGATTTCCAAAATTCTCTGAATGATATCTTAAGCATTCAGCAGTGTGAATTCTTTTGTTGCAAATCTACTACTTGGGAAGCTCTTGGTTAGAAATCAGTGAGATCCTATGTAGTGGTCTATCAACATTAAAAGACAAAGAGATACCCAAGAGTGATTAAATATGTAACCATATAGACATTACCAAGCCAGAAAACTATGAAAGAGCTCTTTGTCCTTTCACAAGCATTTTGTTACTCCAGTCTCTATGCACACCCATAGGTTAGATTCTGCTCATGGCAGCATCAGAGGACAAGGAATATTTTCAGTCAGCTTTGAACAGGCTACCTCAGAAGCAAATCCAGCTGAAAAAAAAATAGAGCAAGGATCCTTCTCTAGAAAAGCTTTGGTTTACATTCTGCTTCACACCTGGCCTCAATGTACTCAAGGCAGAACCAAGCACTGCTTTCTTCCCAATTTTTACCTTGTGAATGCTAAAGAGTCAAGTAGGACAAAGTTAGCTAAAACCAGAGAAAGTGGAAATAATAGCCAGGCCCCCTCCTCCAACACCCAAGGGGAGCCTAACAACGAGAATGCAGAAGAGGGCTCTGCTTTGCTGCTCTGCCACCAGAAGGTTCCAGACACTTCAACAGCAGGAAGGCTGCCAGGAAGCAAGGAAGAAACAAGACTGAATTTCTGCCACCCAAAATAGCCTCTTATACCAATTCTTCTACGAGGAAGGAGGGTAAGGCACTAACGGCAAGCCTCCCTGGTGCTCTCCTGATTCAGTGGGATAGAACAGCTCTTACAAAGCAGGGCAGTCTTCCCTACTTCCATCCTCCAGTGCCAAGTTCTATATGAGCAGCCCAGCTAAGGCTGGTCTCTGAGATCTATAGCTCTGTACACTGGCACAGCAATTGCAAGAGGTAGAGGCTGCAATTCTGCCATTATGAACTCCAACAGCCCTATATGAGAAATTTTACTGTAGCTCCTCTATGCCAGTTACATAGTACAAATTTAAATTTTGAACCTTGCTGGCTCAGGGGAAGAAAAAACAAATAATAATCTGAAAGCAGCTGCATTTCCCCAATCTTCAAGCAACCAACTTGTTCTCTAAGCATGGCTGTGTTACAGCAGTCATCACCTTACACTCACAGCAAGTATGCCTAAGCATACACATGTAGATGCATGTTTCAGTGCACACACACACCAAAGTTACAATACATGTGTAAATTTCATTCTGTATTTACTCATTTGCTGTAAGTGCCATTCCTAATGGAAAATAGACCATGTCTCCTCTTTAAGGGAATGATTAGGACCACATGTTTCCCTGACTCTTATGTTGAGGACCTTGCCGATATTTTCGAAACCAAATTACTAACAGCATACTGAACTTATTTCCCTGGTGGAAACCACTGGCTACTAACTTAGTGAGTATGAATACATTTGTCCCTAAACATGCAAGTAATCATCATCTAAACCCAGAGGCCTAAAATGAGTAGGTATAGGGCAGATGACAGCAAGGTTCATATGCAACAGTAACATATTCTACAACCCAGTGACTTTGTTTATCTGAGAAACTCAGTATTACATCACTTTTCCTAAAGAGAATATAAACAGCACATTTTTGAAGAAACAGTTACTTAATGTGCAACTTGTCACCACTATCAGCTTTAACATAATAAAATACATGTGGAAAATCCCTTGAAGCAAACCTTCTGCAAAGCAGATTCTTCTCCAGTCTGGGTCAGAGGGTGTGTATGTCTATGAAGGAAATGCTATCTCTCTCTCTCTCTCTTTCACACACCCACTCACTGTAGGTCACACAGCAGAGCTCACTGTTGTGATGTGTCTGCTGGATGCGTGGCATCAGCTCCTTGAGGTAAAGAAATTACCACTGTGTCTTGGGGAGCATCTGTTGCCTTGTAAAGAAAAACCAACAAATCACACTTCAACATAGGAAATCACAGCACTCCTTGAAATTTCAACCAAGGACCTCAAATGTACTTTGCAGACAATGCATAAAGCATGTTTCAGCAAGGTAAATGTTACTCTCCATACTGTGTAAGTGGAAACCACAGCACTACCTAGCTAAATAACTTCAGCAAAGTCACTCTGAATAAACATGGAAGTGACAAGCATTACCAGCATGATCTCATTTGGAGCCACCAGACTTCAACCATTAAGTCTGGGTAACAGTTTGCACAACATGATCTAACAAAGTACAAAGCATCTCTGGGCAGCTCTCTTCTCTTTGACTCAATGAGCAATACTGGTGCTAATATGTCAGGGGATAGGCAAGCCAGGGCAGTTTGCCCCAAATTCCATTCTAATTGGTTAAAGGACATTCTCCAGTAAATGGATCCTAGCACTCCCTGTATTTTGCACTAGGCTAATTGCTGTGTAGGACCCCAAAGAACCACTCTTGCCCTTAACCACACTTTCTGTAACTAAGCAAACTCAGCGCAGTCTCAGTTTCCTAGCACAGCTCCATCAAGAAGACTTTGACAACACAACTTTGCCCTAGGAGCAAGGGTTGATAATTTTTTCCAATTCTGAGATGCAGCAGTAGTAAATATTAATGAAAGGGCAACCATTAGACCTTTATTTCTTTTAACTTCACAGCCTAACTCAGCCCTATGAGCCAGGAATACCATCTTTAAGCCATTCTAGTATTTTACCCCTTACAGGATCCTAAAACTTGAAACTGTTCCAATTGTTCTGTGCCACTCTTAACTGTTCTCAAAGTTTGTCAGCAATAGAATAACCCAGTCCATTTTTTAAATCAAATTTTTTAAAAAAGTTGAATATTAAGAGCAATAGAAAAAAACAGATAAGGAGGTAAACAGATATGTAAATTTTTCATTTACATATAGCAAATAAGACTTTAATGTCATTACAGAATTATTTTGGCAGTCCCAGTTGACATTTTTTTGTCATTACACAGTAGAATCTCTTCCAAAACTGCTGGCAAAAGAGAGCTGTGTAGGTGCACAGCAGCAATGGGTTAATAAAAGATGGTATGCTATTAGATAAACCTTTTACAGGTCTGCATCTGAAAGTCATAACAGAACCTTTTATTTCATGTGTCACTGTGACAGAAGGTTTTCAGAAGAGAGTTCTTGAAACTGCAAGATGTTAAACAGATGTACTGCACAGCCTTCCAGTTTTAAATCATGAGAACTGCATTTGCAGCCTGGGTGTTGTATCCCCATTTTTTCCCCCCTTTATCAACTTTGGATGCTTTAAATAAAACCGTCTGGTTTATGCAGCTTTTTTTTTAATTTCACTTTTGTTTTTTAATACAAGGGATCCTAAAAATCACTTCCTCCCCTCCTCTTCTCCCTCTCCCCACCCCCCCCTTCAGCCTAGAAAAGTTTTGAATAAACTATGTCTTTTAGGCAGGGAAATCTCTCTTTCTCCTTATTCTGCAGGTGCTGGCAACCTGATCCAATTTGTTAGCGTAAAAAAAGTCATGCACTGTGGAAACAGGCAGGAACCACAGCAGTAAAAAGAAATAAGCAAAAACTGACCTGCTGAAATTTCAGCTTGGACACACCCCTAAACTACTGAAATATTAATAACCCCCAACGTTTTTAGTTTCAGCTGTTACTTGCACTCTGACAACCCTCTATTAAGACACCTTTGCATAGTCATACAGCTTAGCTGCACGCCTAGCCAGATGCCATCGCTCGTGCCTTTGAAACCATGCAGTCATCCTTTAAATACCTAGCTCATTTAGATCAGCAGGGAGTCCAAACCCCTTGTAAAGCAGGGCCAACTTTAAAGTCAGATGAGGGTCTTCAGGGTCTTGTTCAGTCAAGTATTGACTGTCTCTAAGGATGAAGACTTCATAGTATCTCTGATCCAAAGCCTAACTAACCCTACTGCAAAATTTTTCTGCCTTATATCTAAGCAGGACTTCCCTGGCTGCAACCTGTGTCAGTTGTCTGTTAAGTTGTCAACGTGCACGTAGCAAATTTGGTGCAAGATGGAATTTGCATTTCTCACTAGGGTACACTGCTGACTCATGTCCAACTTGATGTCCATGAAGATCTTTGAGTATTTATCTGTGAAGCTGTTTTCTGGCCAGCCAATCCCTAACCTGTACTTGCTGCATGGGGCTATTCCATCTCAGCTGCAGGACTGTAGGTGGTCTTGGACTTCAGGAGGTTCCTGCTAGCCCATTTGTCCAAGCTGTGAAGGTCTCTCTGAGTGGCAGTCCAACTCTCCAGCATATCAACTACTCTCCCCAATTTGGTGTCTCCTGCAAACTTGCTGAGGTTCACTCAGTCCTACTGTCCAACTCCTTAACAAGGAGTTTAAACATTATTGACCTCAGTATGGACCTCAGGGAAACTGATTGTATCATATATATCACTGGGAATACAAAGGCTGAACTCACAAACTGAATTGCATGTTCCATGTAGATTAGATTATATGTTCCACGTAGATTAGATGTCCCACATGGTCAAAGCACAGGTGTTTCATCATGTTTCAGTCTGAGACAGAGATTCTGTTTCTTGAAAGCATAATATTGTTAAGCTAAGTTAATCTTTAGGACATGTTTAATTAGAAGATTCTTAAGACCAATCTCCTAAGGTTTCAACACCACTAGAACTGGAGGTATCACAGAGGGATGAAGAGGGACAGTACAGGGAGGACCAGGAGCAGCACCATGGACTGTACTGGGAGCAAAAATCAGGAACAGGAACAGACAGTATTTCCAGGAGAGGAAAAGAGACTGGGCATCTCTGGAAGAACACCACAGCGAACAATGCAAAGCAGCGGCACCACCACCTCACTTTTCACTCCCATGGAACAGACAAACCCTTTAGGGCAGGCAGTTTCAGCAGAAACACAGCTATCAAAAGAAAAGGCTTACAAGAGAAGGATAGATGAATTCAGTAGTGAAATTGAAACTGTTAAAACATTGTAAAGCTTACACTAATACAAAATAAAAAGGATGAGTAATCGCAGGGCTGTGAAGGCACTGTTGCACAAGGAGCATGCTGGTTGATGGATTAGGGTCAGAAATGCTCAACACCTTTCAGATTCAAGTCCCTGGAGCTGGTTGAGTTTAGGAAAAGTCCAAACTAAGTGCAAGCAGGTGAAGACCCCATCTTGCTCTGAAAAAGAGCACGTATCAATTGTTTCTCTTGCAGCTATCTCTGCCTTGGCATTTACTTAGAAGAAAACATATTCCAAAGCCCTGCCACGCTACACTGCTCCTAAAACACTCCTTGCAGAAATTTCTGCTTCTCAGGTGCTCAGGAGTAAGGAAATACACAAATGGAGAGCCAGCTCCTTCCACTGTATGCAAAGCCATGCAGTTAGCCTCACTGCTGAAGATTTAAATCCCTGCCTTACTCACAACCACCACCTTTACCCAATCTACGAAGAACTTTCTGCCTAAAAATGAATATAAATAAAATAATAATTTCCCTTGTCTGTCTTCTGCTGTCACTCATCACTAGAATCATCTTGACATATGGCACAGCATAAAACAGAACCAATTTTAAAAACATAGAAGTGTTTTTAAATGTGTCATATTTAGAACAATAGAATCATAGAATGTTTTGGGATGGATGGCACCCTTAAAGGTGCAACCCCCTGCAGTGAGCAGGGACATCTTCAACTAGATCAGGTTACACAAAGCCCTGTCCAATCTGAGCTGGAAGGTTTCTAGGGATAGGGCATCTATCACAGAATCACAGAAAAGTAGGGGTTGGAAGGGACCTCAAAAGATTATCTAGACCAACCCCTCTGCCAGAGCAGGTTTCCCTACAGTAGGTCACACAGGAACATGCCCATATGGATTTTGAATCTCTACAGAGGAGACTCCACAGCCTCTCTGGGCAGTCTGTGCCAGGGCTCTGTCTATCACCTGAGTTCAACTCAGCTGCAAAACAACCAATTAATTGCAACTGAAAGCTGGATTATGGAGTCAGGCTTTCCATCTGGAAATCAAACTTTCATTAAAAATTTGTGGTTTAGAAGTATTATTTTATCTGAAATCTAGAGGTTTGGCATAAACCTAAAGAGAATGGAAAGTCAGAACACTTACAAATATACATGGAGCAATGAGCAAGATTTTCTTCAAAAGTTAACTTGATGTTTGCCATGAAGATACTTTTACAGTTTCAAAACACCAGAGCTACAGGAATAATTGCTAGCCAATCTCAGATCAAAAATGAGACCAACTAGAATCAGAGGTCAGGGAAAACCAACCAACCAACAACAAAACAGCCAAGCTATTTCCTCCTCAATGTGAAGCCAACCACCAAAAGGTCTTGGTTGGACAACATGAGATGTTCTAATTGAACACAAGCCAAACATTTCTATATCTCTTCTGTGAATGACTCCTTCCATGCATCCTAGCCCTGCTCCACTTGTCCAAAAGTAGCTAGTGGGTATCTTGCACTTTCCAGCTGTTTGGTAGGCAGCTCATTAGATCAGAAAACTGGATGACTTGGATGAATTTAACCTCATCACTGATATCATTCCTATCCAAAGAAACAAAATTCTATCTATCATAATAGCATATTATCACCATATCTATGTCAGTCATCATCCTTCTGAGTGGAGGGAAACAATTCTGCAGATCTCTCTTCTGATCCAGGATAGAGTATGTTTAAAGAAAATGCTTCATCTTCTCCTTACTGTTTTCTTCACATTTAAACTTTCAACAATATATAAAACTAGACAGTGAGTTTGATGCCAATTACAAATCATTTTCTCTGTGCCAGAACCACACTTCTAGTGAATAATTCACCAAAAAAAGGTTTAAGCTAATTCTAATTAGCATGTATTTGTATTTAAAAAAAAAAGAAAAGCCTAAGACAGAGAATGCAAAAGAATAAAACCAGCCTGCTTCTAAGCTCTATTTTCCTACCAGGAGAAAAGTCAGGTCCAGACATCAGTTTTTCCAAGCAAGCAGTGAAGAATTGTTTATCTGCTGGACACTTTTTCACTAGGAATGGCACATGTTAGTAGAAAGCTACATGTATTAGGAGAAATCCTTTGCTTTGGTAACAAAAAGCACTGTTTGGTCAGCAAATATACTCAGTATTTCAGGTTTCTGAGAAAAGCTGCAATGACTCCAATACAGGGAGTAACTGAACCATGCAGCCACGGAGGGAACAACAGCAATCTCCCTATACATGCTTTTATCCCTTTCTGTAACCTCTTTGGAGGTTTTGAACAAATGCTGAAATCAGAAATGAAACAGGAATATGGGACATATCTTTGAGGAGATAATTTACTTTGTGGTGAATAAATAAAAAGGTGAAGGTCTTCTAAGCAAGAACAAGTTTCACATGACCTTCCATCTTCCATCATCATTTCAGATGCAGCTTGATTTAGCTGTAAGGTATCTCACATGTAATTTTAGGCTCTTTCAGAACTTTGGGCAAATGTGATATTTTACTAAGTAAAATTCATTTATGAATCCTCACTTCTGTTGTCATCTGCTGAGCAGTCAAGACTAAGTAATTAACACTAATCTCTTCAGTCCTCCTCCAAAAAAGTGGCCTCTAGACATGAATTGGTGATCTAATGTTAAATAGACATGTTGAAGTTTAGTTTCTACCCACCCAGATGCTGGTTTGCCTACTGGAAGTTTCACTGGGGAAAAGCAAACAGTGCATTAACAAACCAAACTGAAGGACTATCTGGAGAGCAGTTGCACTGCTTCTCCTGTCATGTATCTTGTCCTGTTCACAACTCTTATCTCCAGACTAGAAAAGTTTTGAATAAACTATATCTTCTAGGCAGGAAAATCTCTCTTTTTCCTTATTCTGCAGGTGCTGGCAAACTGATCCAATTTGTTAGTGTAAAAAAGTCACAGTTTGGAACATCATTGCTTGGATACAGGCATTTTACATTACTTTTTAATTAAGGGCATAGCAAAATACAAACCCTACTCATACCTAAGCAAGTACTTAATTTCAGTTGCACCCATGACTCCATGGACCTCAAGAGATAATTTAGGTGGTCAGTTAGCTAGCTACTTCAGCTAAGACTACAGCACTGTGGGGTTTGCCCTGTTGATGTGACCTAGGTCCAACTGATGCCAAGGCAGTAATCTCTCAGACCACACCTACAGTGTGACCAACCCATCTGCCTTTCCTTTGGAAGCAGCTGAAGGTTTGTATCCACAGAACTTGGTAGGTTCAAAACAAAAAGTCACTTAAAACAGCCAAGAAGGTTGAAAAAGTGCTTTGTATTGTGAACTGACAGTAACATTTCTTTCTACACCTTTTCCTAGATGACTTGTAAAGATATAAACTATCTCCACATGCTTTCATTTCATGTTTGTTTTTCCATCGCTCATCTAAAAAGAGATGTAAAATGTACAAAGTGAGAGTGAGTGTGTTTGCATTTTGCTCTAAAATAGGGAAAATGCATGGATTGAAGAGTCTTCTGCAAGAGCAAATACATCACAAAGAGCATATGAATTTGCTGTTAGTTGTAGAAACCTGCTGTAATTTACGATAGAGTTAGATACTTGCTTCATTTGCAACTGCACCACTTTTGCTGTGCCTTTAATTTCAACTGGAATAGCTGTTTAGCTCATTAAAACTTCAGGTTTTTAGATTCTGAGAGGACATCTTGAGAGGATAAAGAGAGGAAAGTATGTTTATTTGAAAATTCAAATATTTTGAAGATTCACCGTGGAGACAGTGAATGTCACCTTCCTTTAGCAGTACATTTACAACTGACACTAGTTGTAGCAGTGCAGTTCCTGGAGTTAGAGCTTCTGACAGGAAAAAAAAAAAGAGGCATTTATAGAAAAAACAGCCTATATTAAGGACATAGCTTCTGTGTTCCAAAACATATGCCTTTAAATCCTTAATTATCCATTCCTATATGACTGAACACTGACAAATCCATCAAGTTCTTACAATCAATGAGGCTCACGCAAAGAATCTCTCTTTTCCCATGTATCAGGTTAGGCTGGAGAACAAGGAATACCAGAATATTGCACCAATAGAACTCACTGTTGTGTACTACAGTCTAACTCCCACTAGACCATGCTACACAATAGGGTAAGTTGTGCATAAAAACTACACCCAGGAAATACACATTGTATGGAGAGTGAAACACAGATTCCAGAATGATGTTAGATTCATAAGGGAAGTGTCAAAACCAAAGAATCAATAGTTTGAAAAATGCACAAAGATGAAAAGTAATGCCATGAAAGTACAAAGTAGTAGGAATAAAGCATCTGCATGCTGCAAATCATCAGCACTTTTCAGTATCAAGGTGTATATATAAGAAAAAAAATGGGAAGTGTATTCTGCTACTGCAGATCTCGGCATGAACAAACAACAGATCCCAAACCAGCTCAGGAAAGTCACTGGAAGATGGCTGATTCCTACCTGGGACACATACCTTAAAGGTCACAGAATTTTTATGGTTGGAAGAGACCTCCAAGATCAAGTTCAACTGTCAACCTATCACCACCATGCCACTAAACCATCTGTACCACATCTGTATGTTTTTTAAACCCCTCCAAGGATGGCGATTCCACCACTGCTATGGGCAGCCTCTGCCAATGCCAATGTTTAACAACACTGTATGGCAAACTGTGTAACAGATTCTTTTATCCAGACCATGACCTTGAATTTGGAACAAGCTACCAAGCAAGAAGTAAGGTTTTTCTGCCAACAGTATCTATAGAAATTAACATAACACCACAACAAGGTCTTGATTAACTTCAGAGTGTGAAAGATGCCAAGCCCCTTCTGAAAATAGTGACCCCAGTCTACAACTTCCTCACACCCTGTGCATGCCAGCCCCTAAATCTAAGGAAGCATCCTTAGATTTAAGAAAGCAAAGTTTAGATTGGACATCAGGAAAAATTTCTTCCTAGAAAGAATCACAGAATCATTACTGTTGGAAAGGACCCTCAAGATCATCTAGTCCAACCGATAGCCCTACACTACTCTTACCCCTAAATCATACCCTGAAGAAACACATCTATCCTCTTCTTAAAAACCTCCAGGGATGGTGACTCTACCACCTCCCTGGGCAGCCTATTCCAAGTCACCATCCCTAGAGGGGTTTAAAAAGCATAGAGATGTGGTGCTTAGGGACATGGTTTAGTGGCATGGTGGTGACAGGTTGACAGTTGGACTTGATGATCTTGGAGGCCTCTTCCAGCCTTAATGATTCTGTGACACAGAAATTGGAATGGGAAGGAGAGTGTTGTGTACTGAAGGTGTCAGTCAACATCCTTCTCTTTTGCCTTCATGACTTCTCCCTTTTCCATTTGTGCCCCTACAGAAACACAGTATCTGAAAGAACAAGACATGCAGATGCTAAATGGTCTCTCTAGTCACACTCTCGAGTGTGACTTGAAGACTGTGGGAAGAAGCATTTCAGTTGCCTGCTCCATGCCAACAGAGCATCAGACTACATTTGGCAGATGTTTCTCTCCAAAAGCCAGCTGACAGAACTAGCAGCCCCTCCAACTGGCCTTCACAGGTTGTTAGAGGAGACAGCCTGACTCCTGAAATTCCCAGATCCAGCTGTCAACCTACATTGCCAATACGCTTCACCACAGATGATGAATGCAGTTTGCAACGTTGGCATCAAAACAGCGGGGAGGAATTGCTAGGAGATGGAGCTGGTTTGTTTTTAAAGAGGCTCTTTTTTTACTTCTTGTTTTTTCTTAGAAGTTAAACTGGGATCCACAGTGTAAACACTGTCTGCTTGGCATCTCAATTTATCCTTCTGTCATTCTCATGTCATTCCTAAATCTGGCTCAAAACTCCTCAATTCTCTTTGTCTTCTCTCACGAGTGAGTCAGGATCTCCATATTTAATACTGCCATTAATCATCTTCAATGCACTACCTTCACACTGAGGTGACTCTTCTGCTATAGGAATGTTTATTTTAATAGTCCATTACAGGCCTGCAGAAAAATATAAACACATTTCCCTCTTCTGAGAGCTATGATGTGTTTCAGGTGTTATTCTAAACAACTAAAATTCAACTAGGTCATCCAAAAAGGCCTGTCTGTAATACACCTGATCAAAGTTTCACTTTTTGGGGTTTGGGTTTTTATTGTTTGGTTGGGGGGATTTTTGTTTGGTTTGGTTTTTTAATTGACAACACACCTAGACTGTTTTTCAGGCCTTCAAAAAGTTTTGAAGAACACCCAAGATCACCACCAACATTCCTTAAGATTTTGATAAAATTCCAAAGAATATTTACCCCTAAAACACGTCCTACAAAACCACACAACTTCTGATTTAAATTGTCATAACTAAAACTCTCTAGTTGCTAGCTGAAATTGTGTGGAGAAAATGTCAAGGCATGGCTGGCTGCTCAGTGTGTTGACATTCAAATGCTGTAGCTAGTTTGAAGCTTAGGATGAGTTCTTTCAAGCAATGGTAACACTCATGGCCTCAGTGACCATGCACAATGAGGAAATACTTCCCACTTCATTGCAAGCTGCCTCCTTGAATCATCCTAGAAACCTACATCAAACTGGTCAAAGATGAGAAGGAAAATAGCAATGACACAGAAAGCTTGCCTGACTAATTAATGTCTTTTTAGGGTGGTTGGAAATCTCAGTCTTCCAATACCCAACCCCAACTCAGCCTACAGACTTGCCTTTTCATAGCTCAAATATTCCTCCTTGCTAGGAAGAGGCATAAAGCTAAAACTGGATTTTTTTTTAAAATGTTCCTGTATAAGTACAATGCAAAGTGAACATGTCAGCATCTCCTCTAACAAGATCACTATTTTGTTTTAGTTTGGTTTTGGTTTGTTTTGTTTCTCTTTCTTTCCAGCAGTGAGTGGAACTCCAAGTTGAACTTAGGCTGAAGGCATCTCAGTTTCAGGATGACAGGCCAAGGTCATGGCTTGAGCAAAGATTTTGAAGTTGAGCACTCAGGAAATGCAGCTGAAGATCAAATGATAACTAATGCCTAATCTCTTCAATTTCTTTACCTGTTGTTGTGTTTTCCATTTTATTTTCCCCCTTGTTGGAATGCCTATATCATCATCTGTAGCTGCTACAATTGGAGAGATTCTGAAGTGCAAGACTGCTTCTCCAGCACATCATCAGTCTCTTCATGCCTACAAAACATAACTCAAACTACAAAGCTCCACCATGCTCCACCACAGCTACTGTTAATTAAAATTAACATATTTAAAAGTAAACAAGGCCTACAGCAAAAATCTAGCCCTTATGGTCACTGAGAAAGGAAATTAAATAAAATGCTGGCTGTCTTTGTATGAACTCCAAGACAACAAGATGCCAATTAGTTTTGAAAACAAAACAAAACAAAAAAATCAAAAATCAAGAAATATTTATGTGACCCTTTGTTGAAAGGTGTTATAGACTGAAGCATGTCTAAAATTTAGCTTTTATTATTGACTGTCCTCTAAACTTAGCTTAGTAGATGAATCCACATCTATTTAATAAAAATATTTTTAAACCTAAATTGGTTTGTTTTGTTTTATTTTTCTGCCTGATTTGGTATTTGTGAGTTGGGCAACAAAGACATAGCCTAAATATTCCTCATACCTAAATACAAGTGATGTCTCATTTTAAGCCTTCCCTATAACATCTATCACATAGAACTATCTTAGAACACACATAAAGGCTGCATAATAGTGTAGATGTTGGAGCCACACACACTACAAACAGTTTTAGAACTGGATTTTCCATTTCCCTTCTTCAAACTCTGTTCCAACCCTTCACGCTTTCCACTTCAGAATCAAATCAACTTCCCTACATTTCCCACAGATCAAAAGCTTGAAAACATTTGTGATTTAGTATAAAAGAGCTACTTTTAACAAAATTAAAGGGTTAGGTATGATTGGGTTGGTTTTTTTTTTTCATTGCATAAAATTTAATCAAGTAAAAAACTGGAATCAAAGCTAGGCAGTGCACATTTCCAACTGAGCAAGACAGGCAGGAACAGAGCTGAATTTCTGTTTCAACACAGAGTTTGAAACACCTTCCTGTGGATGTGTCACTTCCAATGAATTTGCATTTTTAAATGTAAAAACCTTCTATTGGAAAATTTCCAACCACTTTTAGTACTTAATAGATGTCAAATGGAATTCCTCTCTTTCTTTTGTCTGTTAGGACTTACTTCCACCCATATCTTATTGCTTTCAGCCTTCATCAACTGCTTTTCAGATGTAGAAGCCTCCACACATAAAGAAACTCCTTGCAGTACCATAGACATGACTACAATTTCAGTTGACTTGGGCAGGCCCTCAGTGGGCCACAAAACTCTTTCAACCAAGAATAACAATTAAAATATAGGCATATTAATAAAAAAAAAAAGAAATCACCAAAATGACAACCATCAAGCAAAACCAAAACCCCAAACTAGCAACCACCACCTATAAGACAATTACAAATAGAATACAATAAACCAATCAAAAAAAACAACTACCAAAAAGCACCAAAACAATACAAACCACCAAAGCAAACCAGAAAACCAACACATTTCCTATCTTTCACTGCTCTGTGTGTTCACAACACTGAAACACTGATTGTAGAAGCTTTTACCAGATGCTAGGAAAATTTTGGCCAGGATGTGTTCAAGTCAATGACTTCCAAAATGAGAGAGGATCCAGAGGTTAATAAAAAACCTACCACCTTCAGGAGTTTCCACAAATAATCAACTGAAAACATCAGATAATTTCCAGCTATCAGCTATTTCACTACACAATTCACTGTGGGGTTTTGGGTTTTTTGGGTTGTTGTTTTTTTTCTGAGGCGTATTCAGAGAAATGGCTGAAGGAACTGTAATGGCCTTCTGGGACAGGAAGACTAAGGTTTCTGTAAAAAATGTTAAATTAATTTTTATAGTGATGCAAAGTCAGGGAAGGGTTGTTAAGGGATGGCCTCTTGCCACAGGGTGGAGTTTTGTTTTGGTATCCTTTTAGAGCCTGCAGGTGTTTGGCAGGAGCTGAAACCGAGGCCAGCTGTGATATTTCAGCTCTGATATTTCCCTCCCCATATTTCTCAGAAGTGATGCATCAGGGTGATGTCTCACACCTGATGGACTCAACTTGTGTGGTATGACTGTAAACTGCTTTTGGGGGAGTGGGGAGGGAAGGACCACTGCAGGGCTTTCATTTTTATTTTTCAGCTGGCAACATTTAGAGAGTAGAATTCATCACCCTGAATGGATTTAACCTGGTAAAGCATCAGATAATAAACAATTTATTCAATTGCTCATGATATTTCTGGGTTCTTCTGTTGCCTCTCACATATAGAATCACAGAATGTTAGGAGTTGGAAAGGACCTCGAAAGATCATCTAGTCCAACCACTCTGCCACAGCAGGACTCCCTAAACCAGGTGCCAGCCCTTTAATTAAAGCAATAACACTGTAGGAAGAACAGTGAAAGAAATCACATGATGAGAAAAGGGAAGGGTAATATCTTAAAAGAAAAAAAATCAAAAACCCCAACCCTTCAGTCCCCTCACTTAACCAGCACAGAGCTTTGTTCTTTCATACTTAGCTGCAGTACAGTGCGTACCTGGGTTTGTTTTGGTTTATCTTTTGGGAGAATGTGAGTAGTTTCTATTAAAACTGGTGTTCTCTTTTAAGTTTGTTTTGTTTGGAAAACCTCAAACCACATTGTATTCCATACACATGTTCCCCAGGGAATGTTAAATGGGACCATACTGAGGTCACTTGTAAGTTTTTAAAACTTTTTAAGAATTCCTTTAATGTTTGTGCTATCTTGGCTGGGGCAAAAGAACACATTTGTAAAAAATAGCTTGAAAAAAAAAGGGGGTTGACTATAAAAAGCTTCATTAAAAGAGTCTATACTGTACTCTTAAGAGTTTGTAAGAACTTCTACAAACATTCTTTCCACCCTCTTGTTTTGAAGAAAATTGTTCCCTTAACTAGCAGATCTGCTCCTCTCCCTCTCAGCCTTTTTATCCATACAGGCACAAGTATGTGATGGAAATATTCTTCCATCCACAGACTGATTGACTAAGCAGGACAAATGCCTGTGCTATTCATTTTAACTTCACAAATGAATGAAAGATCACAATCAGTGGGAAAAGTGGACCTTTCACTCCTTTCATGGAAAAAACAGTATCACCTGGCACACCAACTTAGTAAAAAAAAAAAATGTCAGCTCACTTGGAGTAGGCTTGAAGCTGTTAATGATATTAACAAAGTGCCCTGGGATCAAAAATGTGTTATCTCAGTTTGTTGAAGAAGTTGCAAAAACCACTCTTGGCTTTCTAGGTTCTGAGGTCCTTTCAGTTCCTTTCAGGAAGAGAAGGCTCAGGGGACACCTTATCTATCTCTCTCCACAACTGCCTTAAAGGAGGCTGTGGAGAGGTGGGGGTCAGTCTCTTCTCCTGGGTTACCAGTGACAGGATAAGAGGAAATGGTCTCAAGTTGCACCAGGGGAGGTTTAGATTGGATAGCAGGAAAAATTTCTTCCCAGCAAGAGTTGCTAGGCATTGGCTCAGGCTGCCCAGGGCAGTGGTGGAGTCTCCATCCTTGGAGGTGTTTAAAAAACATCTAGATGTGGCACTTAGGGACATATGGTATGTGGTGATAGGTTGACAGTTGGACTTGATGATCTTAGAGGTCTCTTTGAGCCCTAATGATTCTATGAAAATGGAATTTGAAGACATGACCCTGACCTGTAGCTGATTGAGTTCCTTCAGAACATTTCATCACCTTTACCTGTCTTTCTCAGACTTGCTTCCATTCCTCCTTTGTATGATTCCAACTCCCTCCCAGGACTTCTGTCTTTGGCTGGAACTAGCCCAGTGCACCCTGTGCAGCATTACTGACATGTGCTTTGATGATTGTTGACATCCATGCAGTGCATCTTGGTCACTAGTAGTATAAGACTGCACTTACAATGGATCCTAGTTAAAATATGGATATCAAAATCCACAGATGAAATAGGAAAAAACAATGCCAATAAAATGAAGTTATAAAATTGAAATGTTTAGTTCTAATTCTGCTGGTAATGTCCAGAATGGAAGAGGACAGCAAAACCTAAGTATTATGTATTAGAGGTAGGCTAGAGTTTGTCTATTTTGAAGTATCACCAGGTTTGATGTTTTTCTGGTGTCTTTGAAATAGTTGAAAGCAAATGAATATGAAACAGATTACTTAGCAAGTAAGGTTGTTAAATGCAAGCTTAGTGACATCTTTCATAGCAAGTATTTTCTGGTCTAAACCAAGCCTGAAAAAAAGTCACCAAATTATAATGGAAGCACTATGAAGAATGATTACAAAGTTCTCCTACTTAATGACCAGGTTCAGTTCACAGGGGGAAAAAAAGTCTTGCTGTGATTACAGTAGGGTTTTGTTGGTGCTGGTTTTTCCCTGTTATATCTGCAATTTCATAGTACAGAAGATACCTAGATTACAGATTCTCAGGTGCTGCTAGACTTCTTCCCTAGCCTTAGACACAGTCTCTAGGCACTGTTGAACTTTTGGAGGTTTCAGAAACCCAAAATGCAGACTGGTTTATGAAAGAGCAAAGCTATACACAATCATGTGTGTTTATCCCAGACACATATCTATAATGTAGCAAAGAGATGAACAAATGGAGGGAGACTGAGCAAATACAATGGTAAAAGCTATAGCTCAGAAGAAATGGGAAGGTGAAAAGCTTTGCTTGAACTGCCCTAAGCCTCAAAATCCAAGCTCTAGATAAAGTGACTCAGCAATAAGGCACCTGTGAAGGTCTGCAGTCTTCAATATCAAAACAAAAATGTGGGTAGAAATTAGAAAAAGACACTTAAGAGGCTGAGTACATTAATGTCTGAACTGCTGCTCTGCTTGAAGGTCTCTGAGATACATAAAGGGGGAGTGAGGGGCTTAATTTTATATAAGCAATGTAAAGTAAATATCTTGCCATAAAAGTAATGCCTTAAACTATCAACACTTTTCCACATTTCAAGATAAAGAAGGAGGAAAGAACTGCAGTCATCTTCCCCCCACACCCTCCACCTTGAAAAGAACAGTAATTGTGACAAAATGCTAAGGAGGCAGGCAGGCAGCACCAGAAACAAACCAAATATACAACATGGAGCATCACTACCAACACTGACAGCTCATTGCTAACAGGAATAAGAACACAGTGGCTAAATGCCACTTATTTGAGAGAAGGGTATAAAAGACAATGTTTTCAAGCAGTTTCATGAGATAAAAAGAGAGACATCCCTTTATGGGAAAATACTGTTACAAACCTATGTGGTGATATCAGACTGCAAAGCACTGGGATAGCTTCTATGGATAGGCTAACTATGTCAGGTTAGAGACTTATATTACTTTTAAGATTGGATCTTAGGAAAAAAGTCTTATTCAGAGACTAGTAAGGCACTGGAACAGGTTGCCCAGAGAGGTTGTGGATGCCCTCATTCCTGGAAGTGTTCAAGGTCAGGCTGCATGTGGCCCTGGGCAACCTGGTCTAGTGGGTGGCATCCCTGCCCATGGCAGGGGAGCTGGAGACAGGTGATCTTTGAGGTCCCTTTCAACCCAGGCCATTCTATGAATCTCTGAACTATATCTGGTTTTATATAGAAATTCAATTATCACATAATTGTAATATATTATTGTAAATAATATAATAGTTAAAATGTATCATAATATGACTGCATATACACACACACATATGTATATTTCAAATATTTAGGTGAATTCTACCAAGAGCAAGGTGATCAAGCTAACCTCTTTTCAATCTGGGAGGTAATGACCACCCCATAACAGACCACATTTTCAACAACTGTTTCTCTTAGGGTGGACTTGACTTCTAAAAATTCACAGCATCCAAAAAAACCCAAGGAAGATTTGTCCAATGTTGTTCCAAGTACAGACAAGTCAACCAGTTTCTGAGTAAAATGCTCCTGCTGTATGTTCTTCAAAGGCCAACCTTAATCTCTGTGAAAGTTATGAAGTGAAGAATTTGGCCCATGCATACTTTACAGCATGGTACTACATCACTTCAAGGGGAAAAAGTGTATTTATTTAAGGAAAAAAACCCACCACTTTCCTTGCAGTAGTCTAATAAGTATTGCCTTATACTTCTAAAAGGATAATAAACATATTTATAACAAACACATTTATTGTAAAGGTGATGGAGAGATTGTTTTGCCTTTCCCAAAGGCTTCAATTGTATTCACAGTCCTGACAAACACTTTTTGAGAGCAGATATGAACATGTACAAAATGGGCTGCTTTTTTTTTCTCCTCTCTCCATTAGTCAGGCATTTTTGTGGTCAATTTCCTTATTAGAAATTAATTTAAATGAGGTTCATCACACAACAGAAGAGCCATAAAATATTCTGCAGCTTTATTCAAGACAGTATAAATTTGGTTTGTGTGTTAGGCCTTTTAGCCCATCATAAGCCAGAGAGTGAGTAGAAGGAGGACCAGGGAATATGCTCATAATCTAACTCCACAGATAACTCAAAAGTCAAAGTATTTTGTTATAATTAAGTATAGATGCAATTCAATGAAAGATTTAACATTTAAAATCAATAAAGAAGGAAGAGCTGAACTATTGTGGAGTCTCCTTCTCTGGAGATATTCCAAACCCATCTGGATGTGCTTCTGCATGACCTGGTCTAGGGAATCCTGCTGTGGCAGGAGGGTTGGACTAGATGATCTTTTTATGTCCCTTCCAGCTCCTAACATTCTGTTTTTATCAGCCAGGGAGCCAACAAATGGGTTAAAATCTTTCTGCATGTGACTTGTTGTGCTTCATTTTTCTGTTTCTAGTCAAAAAGTTGCCCATTTCTTCCTCAAGCAGTATAGACTGTGGTTATTCACACAAAACTGTTTGCTTGTGGACATCACAAAAGGTACTTTTCAGCATATCTATCTGACAAAATGCAATTCCATAATACATTAGTTTCTTTCCCTGTTTTACCAGCCATTTTTGAAAGACACTCCATACAAGACATGGAATACCCATGGTTTAATGCACTATAGCAAAATGTGTTCCCAAGCAGATCATTCATTTCAGGACCTGTATTGAATACTTATTATTGGCTTAAACTGAATCCACCATATAACTCTCAAATCTCATTTTAAAGGGGCTGAAATCAGGTCTGAGTGGCAGGAAAAGTGATTTCTTACTCAACACTTGTAAAACACATGCAATAACATCTAGAAAAGACTCAGTTTGAACCAACCTGAGGATCTGAGAAGACTTGCTGCATATTGTTGATGGGGCCATATGGAACTCCACTACCTTCAAAGAGCTGCAACCATTCGGTCGTTGTTTTCTCTGAAAACCTAAGGGCAAATAAGAAGCATGTGGTTTCTACTCCCTGCTTTTAGATTCCAAAAAAACAAATGTACAGCATGCCTCCTCCCTGTCTCACTGCTTCCATCCTCTTCCCTAATGGTTTCTTCCCAGGCAGTAAATAACACAACAACAATGAACTACACGTGTTCTTCAGAAAAGAAGAAATCCAAAGACAGAGAAGAAAGAACATAGCTGATTTCTATCTGACCATCTGAAGCAACCCAGCAATTAGATACAGCTAAATGTATCAGCAATTTCAAACAAGGACCAATAGGTTTCCCCCAGCCCTTGATTACACTAACATGCTTCACACTTGTTTTCCTCCATGTATCTATTTAACAAGCAATAGATAGAATGTGGGTACAAGTCTAACCCATGACAGTGCTCCCTAAAAGCTGATGTACAGCACCCACAGTGTTCTTCCTCTGTTGCATCTAAAACATATGTCCAGATTAACAGCCACATCTCTTTTTTTTTGGTCATATAACAACAGTGATTTCATATTTATTTCTTGAAGTATTGTACAAGCTATCCTGAGGCCATCCAGTTCAGCAGATACACACTATGCCTAGGCTGGTGAACACATTGCTCCGTGTCCTTGTGTCACACACAAAAAGCTCAGATGATTACTTCCAAAGCAGTCAGTTCCATAAGTGGTAGCACCACACTATTCCCTTCCCCTCTTTTTCTAGGTATTTTTTCTTTCCTTGACTATCCATTAGAGTTAACACACATGAAGAAAACACACTCTTGAAGCAAAACCAGGCACTGAGAGATGGCATTTTCTGCAGCTAAGTGCCAGATCCTACATTTTGGTCACAACAACCTCATGCAATGCTATAGGCTTGGAGCAGAGTGGCTGGAATGCTGCTGGGCAGAGAAGGACCTGGGGGTGCTGGTCATCAGCCAACTGAACATCAGCCAGCAGTGTGCCCAGGTGGCCAGGAAGACCAATGGCATCCTGGCTTGTATCAGGAATAATGTGACCAGCAGGAGAAGGGAGGTGATTTTGCCCCTGTACTCAGCACTGCTGTGGCTGCATCTCAAGTACTGTGTTTAGTTTTGGGTCCCTCACTGCAAGAAAGATATAGAGAGAGGCATTGGAGTGTGTCCAGAGAAGGACTGCTGAGGGGTCTGGAGAATAAGTCTTATGAGAAGCAGCTGAGGAAACTGGGGTTCTTTAGTCTGAGGAAGAGGAGGCTAAGGGGGGACCTTATCTCTCTCCACAACGACCTGAAAGGAGGTTGTGGAGAGAGATGAGGGTCAGTCTCTTCTCCTGGGTTACCAGTGATAGGACAAGAGGAAATGGCCTCAAGTTGCACCAGGGGAGGTTTAGATTGGATAGCAGGAAAAATTTTTTCCTAGCAAAAGTTGTTAGGCATAACAGTAGATAACCTTCCTTCCTCAGTGATTGCAGCCATTAGGAAAGCATGATTTTAATCTAAATGTCCTTCCTCAGTGATTGCAGCCATTAGGAAAGCATGATTTTAATCTAAATGTAGTTTTATTTCCCTTCAGTACTCCGTTTGGCCACAATTCTCATAATCACTTTATCTGTGTTATTCATAGTCTCCTACTGCTAAGGTTTGAGGCTCAAACTACTGCACAATGTATATGTAATTCACACAAAAAACCTGTTTCTCATCAGTTATTGGTGCTATTTATACAAAACTGTGCCATTCTCTGCTAGCAACTGAGACATCTCCCTCCTGAGATGCTTCATAACTCGTGGCTCACTGACTCCCTTTTTACAAACTAAAAGCTTTTTTCCAGCTACTACTTTTTCTAACACCTCAACCTCCACTATCATCTCATTTCTAACAAGAGACAGAACATCTACAGGAGAACTCTTGGACTCAGCATCATAACTATGGTGCCAAAGACCATCACTAAGAAATTACTGTAGCTCTTAATACTTGTATTATCACCCCCTTGATCTGTTAGTAATGAATAAGCCCTGCTCTATTATCTTCTGGAGAGTTTATAAATATCCTCCTGAGTTTAAAAAAGAAAAAGCAAACAACTCCTGCATTTAAAGGCCTGTCTGAAAATTAAATCTTTTCAAGGGAAGTGTCAATTATCTACATAATCAGTAGCTACTTCCTGATATCATGGTAAAACTGAATAAAGTTCAAGACATGCATTTTTCCTCAGTAATAGTATTCTGACTGACTCAGTATACAGTGAAGTGAGTGCATGTTTTGCAAAATTTCTATGGGTTGCATGAATTTTTGAGATTTTAGCTTCTGCTTAGATTTTTCTTTCCTATGTAACAGACAAAAACAATTATTATTTTGATAGAAAACAAGAGATGTTCTGTTTTACAACAAATACTTGTTTAGAATGGACCTAATAACTGCCTTAATCCTACTTATGAATTGATTTATTGGTGATTGAAGAGAATTCCTAACAGCTTTAAGCTCAAAGATGTAAAAATCTCACATTCTATCACCCTCAAAGGAGACACACAGCAATTTCTCTTGAAATTGAAACTCTTGACCTAAATCTGATGTAGAATAGCTTCCTTTATTTGTGGTAAAAAGAGGCTGTTGAGAGCATATTATTAAGCAAATTGTTTAAAATCAAAACAGAACATCACCACTGCCAATAAAGGTCTATTATTCAGATTTTGAGAGCAACAGCATGCAACTATTTGGATCATTATATTGAAATATCTGTTACACAGCACTAAAGGAGAAATATTCTTATTGGATAGAAGATAAGGCATGGAGAAAGAAATCCATGTTTACCTCTCTGATCTCAGCTGCACAAACTCTGGATTATTCTCTTTCTTTGCTAACCTGTATGTATCATTCCCTCCACCTAAATATAATGTGTATAGCTCACATAAATAAATACCCTAAACTTTTCTTATAGCAAAGGGCTGATGTTTTAGGTGGTTAAGTATCAAGTGATATCGTGGTCAGCACTCCACAATATCAAGTAAAGTCAAGAGAAGTAAAAGACTGAAATGCTCTCCTGAAGAAGAAAAGCTCTATCAGCATGAATTTACAAATCCTGGCCAATCCTTTTCCTCCTAACACTTGTTTTAAAACCTTTTTCTATGCTTTCATATTATCTTTTAGAAGTAACTTACTTACTAAATAATTTCCTTTTCTCAACTGAAAATTTTGCAGTGTCATCTGCTCTCTGTCAGTGGGGAAAAAAAATATATATTTTTTTTAGATATATAATGCAAATCACTGATGGAAACATGTATAAGGCTGAAAAACAGTCCACCTTCCAAACTTGAAGCTAGGAATAAAAATTAAAAATTAAAACAAGTCTTCAAGTCTGTACAGCATCTGACCTCTGAAGCACATCACTTGCAAATGAATCTTCATCTGTTCATGGAACCTCAATGATACTCAGGGACTGCAGGAGAGCTCAGCTATGTGATTCACACTACAGCTTCATGCATTTCCAGATGAGTCCCTTTTCCTTCTAAAATGTTCCATCTGCTACAGATATAATTCCATAAATGCCAGTTAAATTATCTATGATTCATAGAATTGCTTTAAATCTGTAGCTTAGCTGTCTACAATTATTACCATATTCTAGAAGTTCAAAAGAATTTACACAGAATCACACACAGAATCATTAAGGTTGGAGGAGACCTCCAAGATCATCAAGTCCAACTGCCAACCTACCACACCATGCCACTAAGCCATGTCCCTAAGTACCACATCTCTATGCTTTTTAAACCCCTCCAGGGACAGGGACTCCACCACTGCCCTGGGCAACCTGGGCCAATGCCTAACAACTCTTGCTGGGAAGAAAGTTTTCCTGCTATCCAATCTAAACCTCCCTTGGAGCAACTTGAGGCCATTTCCTCTTGTCCTGTCACTGGTAACCCAGGAGAAGAGACTGACCCCTACCTCTCCACAGCCTCCTTTAAGGCAGTTGTGGAGAGAGATAAGGTCTCCCCTTAGCCTACTCTTCTCCAGACTAAACAATACCAGTTCCCTCAGCTGTTCCTCATAAGACTTATTCTCCAGGCCCTTCACCAGCCTCATTGCCCATCTCTGGACATGCTCTAATTCTTCTATGTCTTTCTTGCAGTGAGGGGCCCAAAACTGAACACACTGTACTGTCTGTGCTACGATGCTTGAATGCTCTTTCTGCAAGCACCTCTGAAAACACAAAGATACGTACCCCAATGGGAAACAACCCCAATACTAGAACCTTTCCTGCAAACCCTGCACTAAGCCTCATTTCAGTAAAAGTAGTAGTATTCTCCATGGTGTCTTATTTGTATTTCAAGCAGTATTCTAAGCCTCCTCTGCACTGAATTACACAGCACTCATGAAGCTACTGAAGTTGCAACGCTGCAATGAGGCATCAGATTCTGAAACATTTCAAGCAAAAGATACTTCAGGCTTAAAAAATATTCTAAGAATAGAAAGCAGAGCATGAACTGAACTAATTGAAATGTTATTTCATGGGAAGAAATCCAACTAAATATGTTTTTCCTCAATTTGTAAACCTAGCAGGCACCATTCAATGAAACACTCTAAATTTAAACTACACACTCAGTAAATTAATCAAAAAACATTACAGCTCAATATAAGAAGTAGCCTCCCCAAGTCCAAAAATTCAAAGGGCTTACACCTTATTTCCTTCCACAAACCACAAATGCAGTTTTGCTTCTTAAAAAGCAAGCCCTAAATCCCTTTCTGCTTTCTAACAAGTTCTAATTTAAAAAAAAAAAAGATGGAAAATGGATCATTAACTGCAAAAAAAGAAAGTGTCTGCTTGACTTGCACAAGTTGGATGAAATGGCTTTAATGAGTTACAAACACACCCGAGTTCCATTAAAATCCACTAAGCTTCTCATCGTGGTAATTATTAATGTAAACTTTGTTTCCTTCCTAGCAAATATTCTTTCAATGAATTAAAGACTTCTAAAGCATGAATGAATCCACTCAGTGTGCATTCTTTGCATATATCCCACTTTCCATGTTTCCTAGGAAACCTTCACACATTGCTCCATCCTATGTGGAAGGGCATCCACATTTCTCTAATGGATAAAAGCCATCCAGTTCCACACAAAGTAGATTTACAAGAACTACTGAAGCAACATACTGCTCTTTTCTATAGGAAGCTTATGGCAATTAATTTAGAGAAGTAATTTGGACAGCTACCAAATCCAGATGGAACAACAACATCTAGGATTAGTAATAGCTTTTTACATGCAGTCAGTCACAAAAACCTTCTCTGTTCTTGTTGCAGTCCACAATAGCATTCTTGTGTTTGCTAGCACATCCTGAGTTTCCAGGATGGTTTTTACATTGCTGTGTTCAACAGTCTATTTACTTTCAAATATCTACACTATTTTCTCTCTTCACTTCTAATCATGTCTTTAATGGTAGTTAACTCAGTAAAATAGTTTCTTACACTAGCATCTATGGAAGACACTGCACAAAATAAGAGTCACTGGGAAAAAACCTGGAAAATTCAAATCATGGATCATTATCCCTTAGTGTACAGGAAATAGACAATTAAGGTTTTCAAAAGGAATACTATAGTTTTTATTCCATAGTCTGTAAGCATCCTCTTGGGTACACAACAAACCACAACAGGCCCTTAAAATTTTTTGAGAGCAACATGACTACCAGAGTGTTTTGCTGATGAATATGTCAACGACTTTTAAAGATGTAACAAGGAGTAGATTCTAAGTGGTGTAGCTACAGAAAGTACAATCCAGGTATTTGTAGGTATCACAAATCCAGCTCAAAACTTGTTGTAAACTTCTGCATAGTGTAAATACTATCATTTTAATAGAACTATTAATAAACCTTTAGTGAAATCCAGCATGTTCCAGAATTAGTTCATTTTTGTTTCAGCTAATGTTAGACTATACACATTAAAATGTACTCCCTCTCCTAAGCCTTCATCTCCTTTTCTCAAGTAAACAAGAGGACTAACTGCTATAGTTATGACAAAGCAAGTGCAAATTAACTGAACATCTTTTCACAGAATCACAGAATATTAGGAGTTGGAAGAGACCTCAAAAGATCATCTAGTCCAACCCCCCCTAGCTAAACACACATCAGTAAAAGCCCACTGAGAAGAATGAAAAGCTATATTGATTTTGTTGCTCTTCTTCTTTTAACTACTCAATGGGAATAAAGAGCTAACAAGGAGAAGCTCATTCAAAAATCAGTGAAATAATCTGCCTTGGTTTCAAGCAGCCTTGTAGCCAGTAATATATGCCATCAGAAAAAAGACAGAAAGCTCTTTTTCAGGAGAGATCTTGAACTTCACACATGTATGACAATGCTTACAGGTTTCCTATATGGTAATAAAAGAAAACAGAAAACACCCATTAGCTTACCCAGTCCAAAAATCAGATGTGTGAGATGTTTTGGATCACCCTCAGTTGCACACACAGAAGCAAACATAAAACTAACAACAACTTCAACCAAAACATTTTGAAGCAAACTGTGGCAGCTTGGTAGCTGAGGCCTAGTCAACTCAGCCATCTCTGCACTGATGGTGAAGTGGGTTGCTGGGGAACTTCAGCTGTGCTAGAGTTAAGTCAATTAATTCTCTTTCAAATGTCAAGCACCTGTCTTGCTCAACCAGCACAGAACCAGATGCTCATTCCTGTAATGTTATCAACAATGACTTCAGCCTGCAAGGCTCTTGGTTTACAAAAAGAAATGGGCACAGGGAAGGGGATTTGCAGAGTCTAGGTGTGTCTCACCAACTGTGAATTCAACAGTGTTCCTCATCAGGCAAATTCAACATTTTACAATCCACTTTCTCCTTTAGGTACCCTCCTCTTCTGTTACTAGGTGGAAACAATTAGAAACAATCTCGTTAACCAAGGATCAGGTTCCTCTCTGCTTCCTTCCTGCTCATTCCTTTTCCCCTCACACTTATGTATGCAACATGCAGCTGTGGTGGTGCACAGTCAAGAAAAGGACTTTAAAATGTAAGTGCTAGGAATAGAAGTTCCACTCTGAATCACTTCCAGCCCTAACACTTCTGATGTTAAGTCTACAATAATTTAGCTCTAGCTGCAGGAGCGCTAATCATGATGAATTGATGTGTTGTCTGTTATATGAGTTGCTCCACTTTAAAGGCTGAGGGCACATCTGCTATTCCCCTTCCCCCTGCACTCCTTCAACCCCACACCTTCTGTTCCATTCACAGGTTAATTTCCTGAAGTACCCTGAGCTGCACCATCTTAAAAGGTGTCTCCATTACTGAGGTATAGGGTTAGATTCAGTCATTTGAAGGAGGAGGTCAACAGAATAAGCTCCTTCCTGCAAAGGAAAGGCATTATAGCAGCTTTCTGCACAGATACATCTCAAATGTCACCTGCACACTATATATGTATCTCTTGCCATATGTATGTGTACAGGCACAATCACCCACATTGTGCCTGGTACTCTTCTATTCCAGAGGAAGCAAGGGTAAAAGTGGTAGGGAAGTAAGGGAGAGGGGAACAGAGCCACAATCAAACCTTGGTTTCTCTTGAAGAGATGTACATCTAATTCACAAACCAGAGGTTTCCACTGGAAACATAAAAACCAGAGTGCTCTGTAGTCTGTCATTTCTCACATGAGCTGGGAGTCTCAGGGGCCTCTGTAGTAGCCATTGAACCTGACCTCCACCCAGGTAGGGTCATTTTAAACATGACTCTTGGCACTCAGCCAAGAAAAGGAAGGCATTCCCAGGCAATTTGCTTTTGTCAGACTTCTGTTTTGTTGTGTTTTGGGGAAAATGTAGCCTTAAGAGAGACAAAGATACAGAAGGCATCAAAACTCCCTTTTTTTTGTAAAGCAAACATGTGCAAATTCCAGCAGTGGGAGGAGAAAGAGGAAATAAAAAGCTAGGGGAGCCAGAGGAAGTGGAGGAAGATGATGGAGACAGGAAATAAAGAGCAGAGCAAGATGAGGACCAGAGGTGGGAAAGGGACATCACCACCAGTAGCAAAGCAAGTACAAAATGCCCCATAGGCCTGTATTCTTCTTCCCTGTACAAATTCTATGACCCAGTGGTCCTTGCAGCACTGTCCTCATTTCCCCACAGAAGATGGACCTGCAGAAACACTCCCCCTATCAAGATGTCTGCAACTGGTTTCTCTTAATTTCCTCCTCTTGCCCCAGTGTGAGAGCTGGGTCTCTCAGAAGCAGCAAAAGCTCTCCAGAGTGGTCTACCTTCCAGTCTCTTTTCTTGGCATCTGACAATCTCTGTGGACATGTGAATTCATCCTCCCCTACTTGCTCTCCCCCTCTCTCTTTCATGTGTACCCTGCAGAGGGAGTTGAGGTGATGTAAGCAGACAGCAAGCTGGGGTGAAGAGGAAAGGACAGATGTGCTTCACTCTTCATTTCTGTCAGGGAAGAGAAAGGATGTGAAAATTCTTCCTGAAATGAATGGAGCAATTCACACCTCTCAGAGATGCTGTTTCAAGATACCTTTGTATCTCAAGCCATATTCATCTCCACCTTGTCTTCTCACTCATCTCAGGACATCTGACTGTGATGAATAGGTTATTTCACACCTTTCTGAAAAGTCTTCTGGTCAAAGGTCAGTCTCTTTTAAGTGCTTTATAATCCCCATGCTTATCTAACTGCCTTGAAATCTGGCTGTGTTACTGTAGGTGCTGAGTAGAATTATTGAGCTAAATTAGAGGTCATCTGAGTCAAGAATTCCCAAGAAGCAGCATGTTAAAAAAAAAAAACAGCCTTCCTCAACACTATACCAATTGTACCAATGTTTCTTTGTGCACTCTGACCCTTGGAGTAGGTCTGAACATCTCCTCCTATTCCCAATGAAACCTGGGAAATCCTTTTCCCTAAGGAGATTAAGGACTTCACACAGAATCACAGAAAGTTAGGAGCTGGAAGAGACCTCGAAAGATCATCTAGTCCAATCCCCCTGCCACAGCAGGATTCCTTAGACCAGGTCACACAGAAGCATGTCCAGACAGGTTTTGAATCTCTCCAGAGAAGGAGACTCCATAACCTCTCTGGGCAGTCTGTGCCAGTTCTCTGGCACCCTCACTGTGAAAGAACCAGAAGTTAGGCATGAATTGCATTCAGCCCCTTCTAAAAATTAAGAATAACAGGAAAAGAAAAGGCAAGTAATTCCTCTGGCAATGGTTGAAAGAGATAGGAGGTAGGGCACAGGTTAGACAGGTCAATAGAAGCCTACTCTAGGCTCTGGTGGCACCTTCAGTTCAGTCAGATTGTAATAACATCAACAGGTTGGAAAAAGAAGTCTGCATACACCTACTGTGCAACAGCAGTGACACATGCAAGGGACTGCAGAGTACCAAGTGTCTGCCATACAAATGGTGCTGAAAATACCAGTGTCTTTGTGGAACTGGAAGGTTGTATAAACTGGAAATCACAGCAAAAGAGGCTGAGGGAAAGGAAACAACTACACATTTCTCTCATGTGCTCCTAGTCACTGTAATTACTGCTGAGATGCTGAGACACAGACCACAGCCAGGAATCTTTTCACTGGCTTTATCAGTAACAACACTCTCTATGGATTCCACTACAGGATCATAATTCCCATTTATGTTTCCAAGCATGGATAAAAGAGAAGGAACAGTTAGGAATCATCAGATTCCTATACATAGGTGCAAATTTTCACCTGCTTTTTACTGCTCAGCCTGGCACACCAAACAAGTGTGTTGACTTTTTCCATTGCAACATCCCTGGAAAAAACCCACACCAAGGAGGGGCACACAACAAAAGTGACTGTAGTAGAATCAATGTCAAGAAATCATAGCTCTTCTAAGCTGCTCCAGCTGATGTGTCCACAAAGTCATCCTGAGGTGGATAGCAGTGTACATAGAGTGTGTGCATGGGAGGGTTTGCAGGTGTTTCTTTCCAGCTAGTGCACCTTAGGCTTATATTTTCCATGTGCTGGAAGCTGCAATACTATCAAGCAATCAGTGATTTAATTAAGGTACTTTTCAGTGAAATTCTGCTATTACTATTTTGTCATTTCCCTTCATTTCTCAAGGGCTGACATTTTTCAGCACTGAGAAACTATTCATCTAGTTCTGTGAGTAACTTCAAAAATGAACCACATCTAATTTTACAAACAAATGTGCATTAGTGAATAAAAGCAAAGTTACCATGGACTGTGTATGGAAACATATTTGACCTCCATTAGAATGCCAGAGGTGTTTGTTATAGTCAGTGCTTTAAAACTCCCTGCCAGATGAATTCACAATAATGTGACATAACAAAGTTCTGTTGGAAATGTCTGCCCCAAAAGCGTGTGTACAGTCACATACTTGCATATAAACTACAGAGAAATGATGCTAATAAAACAGAACATAAACTCTGACCAAAAAAAAAAAGGATATAAAGCAGTAACTGAAAGAGCAATGAGGTAACCTGATGAACTAATAGCTACAAGATATAAAAACAAATTAGAATTCTGGTGATTCATTCAAAGGACAATTGTTCCTTGAACTACATCTTCTTATTCACATATTGCCCATTTAAAAAAAAAACATCACACAACCCTGCATTCAAAATTAACCACAAGCAATAAGCTATTAACATGCTGTGATTCTGTGATTCTGTGTGGATGGCAAAACAGCAGTCTCATAAGGTACCAGAGTACAGCAGATAAATGCCATATGAAATGAAACAAACTCCAAGTAAGAAGTCAACATGAATCAACTTTGAAAATATGAATAAGTGTCAAGGATGTGAGAGCTCAAAAGTAGGTCAAAAGATAGTCACCCCCTTTCAAGGGCTTAAACCTTATAGCAAGAGTCGATTCATCTGTGCTATCACAATACATTCGCTATAGGAAAGCAACTAAAAGACAAGCTCCATCCCTGGAAAGGTGATGGAACACTTTATCCTTGACTCTGTCTCTAGGCATATCAAGGATAAGGGGGTCATTGGGAGCAGTCAGCATGGGTTCATCAAGGGGAAGTCATGTTTGACCAATCTGATAGCCTTTGATGAGGACATAACCAGGTGGATAGATGAGGGTAGGGCAGTGGATGTGGTTTATCTGGATTTCAATAAAGCATGTGACATTGTCTCCCACAGCATCCTTGCAGCTAAACTGAGCAAGCGTGGTCTGGCTGATTGGGTAGTGAGGTGGATTGTGAACTGGTTGAAGGACAGAAGTCAGACAGTTGTGGTCAATGGGATGGAGTCTATTTGGAGGCCTGTGTCTAGTGGAGTCCCTCAGGGGTCAGTACTGGAACCAGTACTTTTCAATCTATTCATTAA
>VWZX01001929.1:916856-980329 GCA_013399015.1 Galbula dea | reverse complement strand
TGAGGGAGCTGGGGCTCTTTAGCTTGGAGAAGAGGAGACTAAGGGGTGACCTCATCTATGCTTTTAAATATGTGAAGGGTGTGTGTCAGGATGATGGGGTCAGGCTCTTCTCAGTGAAGCCCAGTGACAGCACAAGAGGCAATGGCCGTAAGCTGAAGCATAGAAGGTTCCCTGTGAACACACATAGAAATGTTTTCCCAGTTGAGGTGCCAGAGCCCTGGCACAGACTGCCCAGAGAGGTTGTGGAGTCTCCTTCTCTGGAGATATTCAAAACCCGTCTGGACGCGCTTCTGTGTGACCTGGTCCAGGGAATCCTGCTGTGGCAGGGGGGTTGGACTAGATGATCTTTCGAGGTCCCTTCCAACTCCTAATATTCTGTGATTCTGTGATTCCAAACGTTAATTGTGAACAGTTGTGCCATAACTATCTGAAAATTGCAGTCACCTGGCACTTCAGTATTTCATCAGGGCAAAACACCCAAAAATGGACAGGTAGGACAGAGACAAAAGTCCAAGCACTACAGGAAGAGGCCAAATCTCTCTCCAGTCTTTAAGGCAAGGTGATTCTGGTTCTTGATACCCAAAAAATGTGTGGGTTTGAGAGGAAGGGGAGAGGTGCACTACTGAAACTCTTTGCTCAGATGGAATTAAAATGGGAAACCTCTTAGTAAGATGCTTAGTGATGTTCCTAAAAAAAAAAAACAAAAAACAAAAAAAACCCCCAAAAAATTATTGGGATGATAATTGTGTTGACAAAGACTCATATGGGTGAAGTGTCAAAATGACAGTGTGACCTTGCTTGAATCATTGACAACAGCAGATATAGTGCCTCTTCTGCTCCTCCCCCAAGTATGAAGTGTTGCTGAAGGCACCTTTGGGTAGCTTTACCCAGATTGCTTTTTAAGGTGTGTTATATAAATTTATCATCCTCTCCATTAAACAGAAGAGCACTCCACAGACATAAGGCCTTCTCAAACAGAGTCAGGAAGATAACTCAGCTAATTTTCTCTCTCAAATAAAGGGTTCCTGAGCTTCCTCTCAAACAATTTTTAATTAAAGCATTTAATAAGATGATACCCACATAGAATACCAAGTACATCTCCTTTTGATTCCAAAAGGGCTGACCTGGGGAGGATTTGGGGCACAAGGCTATCATAACACAGGTCCAGCAGGGATGCAGAAGCATCAAGTGGAACTTCCTTGGTTACAGCAGCTCTCAGGGAACACATTAAAATCTCAGTCACAGCAAAAGCATTTTATTTCCAGTCCAAATGTAATTTCTTCCCTTTTAATTAACTTACCGGGTTGACAACACATCAATAAGTTCTTTTCTGTTCTGGACTCTGAGAGTATTAGTTTTGTATCTGGAATCCTTACTAACTTCAGGCAAATTCAGGATCTAAATAAAAATAAGGGTGAGTAAGATATGTGCTTGGCAGGAGATCTTTAGATAGCTACAGAAATTCCTTACCAATTTAAAATTGCTTTCCAAAAAATCCTTACTACTCATTAATTGTTTCACACAGGTTAGGAAATGAAGAAAAGATGATGCCTCCTGGTTAATGTCCCATAACAAGTCCAGAAAAAAGACAGAAGTTAAACTGAAGATCCAAATCATAGTTGATAGCTTTCACCACTAGCTAGGAGAAATTCTTACTGGAGAACAGTACAAAGTTTCTAAGTTATTTCCAGGAGGTTGGAGAGATCTGTAGGATTATCCTGCACGAAGTTATATGTCACAGAGTAAGAAAAATGCTAGCCTGAGAAGCATTATGCCTAAGAATATTGCTTTCCACTTCAGTAATTTCTGTCATAAAGGGGGAAAAAAAGAAATAGTTTTTCTATTGAAATGTCACCATTTTTCTTTATGATTTCTTCCAAAAGAACTAATGAAGGAAATTGGTGGTATAACCTCTAAGAAAGGAGAAATATACCTTCTAGATGTACCTCCCACCTGCCACAGTAAAAATGTAACCATCATGCCAAGACAATGTGGAATATACTATAAAAGGAATTAAAGGTTGAAAATGAGGCTCAGCATTTTGCAGAGGCATTTATGAGGCAGAGCAGTTGTGTGGACAACCAATACTAACTATCTAATTTAACTCTCTATTCCATAAACTATTTCCATAGAGCATAAATAAACAGACTGAATTGTGTTTTCCAAATTCAATAAAAAATACCTCAATAACACCAGTTACAGAGGAAGGCAGAACAGAACCTTACAAAGAAAGAGACTGTCATGTATTCTTCATGTATTTTTACTCACTAACACACACTCAAGATTAATTTTCCTTATGATAAGTCTTATAATCATTCTAAACATGCTAGAAGTCCTTATAGCCCATCAGCTTATCTTTGTCTGTGCCTGAGTGTTGATGCTTAGGAAGAGCTTAATAACAGCAGCAAGGCACTGGAATAGGTTGCCCAGAGAGGTTGTGGATGCCCCATTCCTGGAAGTGTTCTAGCCCAGGCTGGATGGGGCTTTGAGCAACCTGATCTACTGGAAGGTGATCCTCAACAAACTTTTGTTTATTGACAGGTTCAGTTGCTCCTTGAATCCATATGCCTATGTACTACCACATCTGATGCACAGATCGGTGTCCATCTCTCTGATATTTGCCACAAACCTAAAATTATATTAATTCCTCTGAGACTGGTTCAGGCCAAGGCCACTATCATTAAATGACTCCTCACTATGCTGGAGTGAATAAGGATATGGCTTACCTAGCAGGTGAACAGCAGTTGATGGCCTAAAACCACCAGCAAAACAGGTATTCTTTCAGCAGATTGAGACATGAGGAAAAATTTAGTATCATAGAATACCCTGAGCTGGAAGGGACCCACAAGGATCATCAAGGCCAACTCTTGCCTAAGCACAGGACAACCCCAAAGTCACACCATGTGTCTAAGAGCATTGTCCATATGGTGCTGGAATTCCATGAGGGTTGCTGCCACAACTGCATCCCTGGGGAGCCTGTTCCAATGCTCCACCACTCTCTGCGTGAAGAACCTCTTCCTAATATCTAACCTGAACTTCCCCTGGCACAGCTTCATGCCATTCCCCTGGGTGCTGTTGCTGGTCACCAGAGAGAATTAATCAGCACTTGCTCCTCCTTCATCTCTGGTGAGGAATTTCTGAACTGCAATGAGGTGTCCCCTCAGTCTCTTCTTCTCCAGGCTGAACACACCAAGCAGTTTCAAGCCATTCCTCATACGGCTAAAGTTAGTTGTCACTGACTCTGAGGTAGTTGTCTCTTAGAGTGATAAAGCTACACCTGGAAGCCAAGCTGTCAATAAGTTATGTTAGAACAAGGACTATATTACACAACTTTTCTGCAGATTTTTATCTGGCAGGTTAACATAAAGCATCAAT
The DNA here is from genome assembly GCA_013399015.1 of Galbula dea. Classification (NCBI taxonomy): domain Eukaryota; kingdom Metazoa; phylum Chordata; class Aves; order Piciformes; family Galbulidae; genus Galbula; species Galbula dea. Next base: position 976,954 of record VWZX01001929.1, on the reverse strand, counting down.
CTAGCATCTTCTAGCAACACTTAATTCACAGCATATTTTATTTTCTTCTATATTTACACAATCTTGTTTATGAAACAACAGAGCAGATTTCACCTTTAGAAAATGTTCTTCTTTTCCTATCTGAATGTATAACAATAATAATCCCCTTAAAGTTATCCTCTCTTTTTAATATTGCTATTTTGGAGTTACAAAACACTGCTCTAGAGAAGAAAAAAAAACAACATGCAAGATTGTTCAAAGTAAATTATAGTGAATACTTATTTATGAGAGCTTAAAAAACCCAAGTAATTAATCAGAAAACCATGGTTCCATTTGATGAGTTATATGAAAAATGATCATATGGAGTTGCTCACTCTACTGTTTTAATTAACATTACTGACTTCAGCTTTAACTCAATGTCCATCTGTTGGAAAGCTGTGTGGCTATATATGTTCTTCTCTTTTTTGTGACTAACAAATGCACATTGAAGTTATTCATTAATGTGCCATTCATCTTTCTGTATTACACTGCCAATGTTATTTTCTCTATTTGACTGTGACCACTTGGAATGAAAGTGCTGTTCTCCATTTTTAGGCCTCCTTCAAGCTCTAAGATGCTTTACACTCTCTGTGTCTTGTCCCCCAGTGTTAGCAAACCTCTTTGTACTCTCTCTGGCTGTACACAAAAGCTCAGTCTTCCAAAGACTGTTGCTCAGTATTCCTATTTATGCTGAAACAGCCATGCCTCAGGATGTGCTTTGATAACACTTGACCACTAGGAACTGCAATTCAGCCAGCAGTGTTAAAAAGTTCTTCTGCAATTATCCAGGTCCCCAAACAAAGCTATAGCTAGATGGGAAACAGAGGTCTCACCCTGTATAACTCTATGCTAGAGGATTCCATCCCATGTATGAAAAGCACAGAATAACACAGAATATCCTGAGCTGGAAGGGACCCACAAGGATCATCAAGGCCAACTCTTGCCTAAGCACAGGACAACCCCAAAGTCACACCATGTGTCTAAGAGCATTGTCCAAATGCTGCTGGGATTCCATGAGGTTTGCTGCCACAACTGCATCCCTGGGGAGCCTGTTCCAATGCTCCACCATCCTCTGGGTGAAGAACCTCTTCCTAATATCTAACCTGAACCTCTCTGGGCACAGCTTCATGCCATTCCCCTGGGGGCTGTTGCTGGTCGCCAGAGAGAATTAATCAGCAGTTGCTTCTCCTTCATCTCTGGTGAGAAAGTTCTAAACTGCAGTTGTCAATGACTTTGAAAATATCACAGTGAATTATTCTGGTTTTCTCTTTGCCTGAAAAGATATGGTTGAAGCAGAATGTTTGCAATTGTTTCCAGCTTGAGCCAGCTGTTCCACCTCTAGAGTATGTGTCTTCACGGCAACAGCTTCCACACAGCCTGTATTTTTAGCACCAACTCATCTCAGAAAGGTTCTCTAATAGCAGTTCCAATGTTTGAATTAGTGGTCTCTGTATTTACTAAAGGTTCACTAGGGTGTTGTGGGTCTTCCTGTTATAAAGTCCTCTTCCTCTATTGGCTTTCCTCCTTCAGGGTGTTTTAAGTTCCAAATCACCTTCGACTTAGAACAGAGTGTATCTCGTAACAGGTTTCACAACATTCCACTTATTTCCACATCCCTCTGTTTCTGGGCAATATAAGGGCCAAAATCCAAACCTACAATAACTCAATAAGGGTGAAAAGACCATTCTTTCTACAAACAAATATTATAACTGTTCTACAGACAAATCTAACCATTGCCCAAAAACTGAACTCTATTTTCCTGGGTTCTTAATCCCTTTGAAATTCAAGTAATTATCATTTTTTCATTTTCTTTACCTCCTACTTTCAATTCTAGAAATACAAGAACACCTTTATAAGGCTGAAACAAAAAAAAAAGCATCAGCCATGAGACTAGGGCCAATATTCATTTCATTTTTAGTAACAGCAGATACTGAGGCAAACAAATGGTAGAAACTTTGCCTTATCTCCTGGGGTACCATTCACTCTTTACCTATTAGAGAAGGAGGATGTAACAGCAAGTCACACACCATAAGTCTCTCAGCTGCACCCTAAAGTGAGGTGAATGCATGGTCTGAATTTTCAGGGCCTTCTAGCTCACAACATGAGTGAGAACCTACTGAGCCACATCTTCAGCTCTGCCTCACTCAAGGATGGCCAGTGTTTGGCACAGGATTCTTCACTTCAGGTGATAAAGCTATGTCCTGGGACTTTCTGGAGAGACTCCCTTTATGAGACAATGGAGTCTTTGATGTAACTGAGTTGTAGGAGGCAGAAACTTATTCTGTCATTAGTCTTCATTGACATTAAGGTAACAACCATGCTGTAGTGGTTGGACACCTCTATGAAGAAAACCCACCCAGCAAACTTGGAAGAGGTTAACTTTTTACTTATTAAGTGTGATGAAAGCAGATCCCTCCAGATAGCAAGGTGAGTCCTCCAAACTGTACCAAGAGAGAATCACATCAGCACTGGCTTCTTACTACATGTCCCAGTTATTAGCTGTGAACATCCATGGAAATGCAAAATGTCTTAACTTGAACAAAGAGAGGAAAATAATTTTCCATTTCCTGAGCATGATTAATTTAGGTTAAATATCCAAGTTACCAGAGAAAAAAGCACAATGGCAGGAAAAAGGTTGAAGTCCCATTTTTTAAACTGCTGTCTAATGCTTTATGCAAAACTTACATGTTACTGGGATCTTTTGTTTGGAATGTTGCTACACTCTATTTAGAACTTTTTTTTTCCCCCTCACAACCACTCTTTCTCTTTTAAAATGTATGAACCATCCAAGGAAGAGCCATTCCAGGTATGAAAACACCAGGAAATAAGTATTTGAAAAAAACAGAACTATTTTAGAACCTTCCAAGCTACCCTCTCCTCCAGTGTCATGTTCCTTCAGTTCAAAACAATGAAGATTCCAGATCTTGAACCCAGCAGTCCTCTTTAAAGATTTGTTCTTTGACATCTGTGACACTGTTGATCACACCTCTGCACCACTCCACAGGCAGCCCACAGACCTGCAACACTTCTTTTCTAAGAAGTCTGCAAGTTGCTGTGTGAGCACAGTGGCACATATCAGTGCTTGAAAGGACTATGCACCCAGCTACCAGTTAAAGTGGTACAAGAACCATCTCTCCTCTAGCTTTGCTTTGTTAAGAGCTGTGCCTACCATATATTTGATGGAGAATCAGTGTCACATTTCTTCCTGAAAAAGGCACCAGTGTGACTTCCATAACATCTACCATTCCCAAACTGGAAGGTTATTCATTTTTTTTTTGCTGATGAACTGTGCAGCTGCATAGACTTCAAAAAGGGGTGCAGCACTCCTAAGTTTGGGAATTGGGGTTCCCTGAATACAAAGGCAAAGCACAGAACCCCTGCCACTTTCCTAAACCAGCAGCCAGAAGCCCAGGGTTAGAATGTATACTCACTACTTATTCTCACAAAATAAAAAGAGGAATTAAGAAGTAATCCATAACTATTTTCCTAGTCAGAATGGAAACTATTACATATTACTGCTGCCTAACACATCATTACCTTGCAGACAGTGACAAACTGCTGATCATTTCCAGCTCCCACCACGATGTAGCCATCCTTGGTCTTAAAAGCCTGGAAGAACAGAGATAGGTGATAAGCTGTAACTAAACTTTAAAATATTACTAAATCTTTTAAGTGAAAACTTTGTAAATAATGTCCAAATGACTTCCTCAAACATTTCCATTCAGATCCAATCTCTGCTTCTCTAAAAGTGGCTCAAAATCTTCCCAAAAGGCTGGATGTGGCCTTTCTGATTTTCCTAGAGTATTTCCAGAGTTGAGAAGTTATCTTGGTCAAGAGTTTATTGGCTGAAAATGTCTTTTGAGGCATCCTGAAACTTTGCAAATGCTTCCCACACTCACAAGGACTAAGAAGGATTAACCAGGCTAACACTCACTTGCCAGGAGCTACATTTTTTAGCTCATTCTTAGCCTGACAGAGCAGAGAGCTGCACTGAGGTGTCACAGACCCTGATCAAATACATAAAAACCCCATAACTGTCAAATAGCAATGACAAGGTAGGGTCTCCTGTGGGGATGAAAGGGATAGGCTGCATCTTTTCAGCTTTTCAGCTGGACATTAAGTCACCTCCTTTGTCAAGGCTTTCAAGATTGAGCTCTTAGAAAAACTGAGATTTCTTTGCCAGCTTGGAGGATTTAGTATTCTAGTTTTGACTTCACTAGAGTGGCCTTACTGCACATTCCATGGTGAACAAAACTTTTAAATGGGTAGAACATAACAACTTAAATTTAGATTTTCACTGGAAAAAAGAGAATCTGTAACTAGATTCACCCTTGATTTTTACCATTGTGTCAGGGCATCTCCTAAACCTGGATCATGCAAACAGATTCCCCTTTCCTCCACACCTCCCCCTTACACAACAGTGTGTAACTGCACTTTCAGTCATGTAGGTTACAACCACAATTTTTCCAAGCATTTATAGGACCATAAGATTGTCAGAGTTGGAAGGGACCTCAAAGATCATCCAGTTCCAATCCCCCTGCCTGGCAGGGACACCATCCACTAGATTTGGGGAAATTAATTAATTGATTAATTCATTCATTTTAGTTCAGTGCAAGTGGCCAGCACAGGCCTTCTGATACTTGACTGTAGAGAGCAAAACTCACCTTCCACTCTCAGAAATATATATTTTTTTAATGAGCTCTCATGTCCTGATCTAAAGGCATGAATTCTTACTATAAATTTTGGTAAAATCACACACAAATTGAGGCCCTGGTGTGAGAACACTTTAATCCTAAAAAGTCTTCTGACACCACTGTGACTTCTTCACAAACAGGAATATGCTAGTCCATCTTGCAATCTTCATACAGATGCAACCACATCCACACTAATCCTCTTTTACCATCTAGTACAGTCAAAGCTTTAGAATTTTTAATGTGGAAAATTATCTCCACTGAAATGCAAGTAGCTGCTCATCACAGTTAGGATATCACTTGTTTGCTCTCACTCTGTTTCATTTGCTGGTAAAGACTATTGGATAGTGATAAAGTTTAGCAATTTATTTTTCACACATTTAATTAAGCATTTCAGGCCAAGCTTCTTAGCAAGAAAAGATGAAATTCAACAAACATTTAGTCCCAAGCATGCAAGAATCCCAAGTCACAGAATCACAGTGTTAGAGGTTGTTAGGGGTTGGAAAGGACCTCTGGAGATCATCTAGTCCAACCCCCACCAGAGCAGGTTCACCTAGAGCAGGTCCCACTAAGTTGGCCCCAATACATCTAGAGACATGTCAAATACAAAGGTACTGCATACTCACACTGAGGAAACCAAGGAGGGCAGAAAAAATTGGGGAAAAGAATACAGAAAAGAAAGTTGTATATGAATACAGAAACATTTTTTAGCTGTATCTGTTCATGCAGATTTCTGTCTAAAACAGCCATGACACTTCCCCCCACACACACACCCATAAATGGCTTTTGGTAGGAATAGTTCTAAACTAAACCTATCAGTATAAACTTGCTACCTTTAGTTACAGGCAAGATCTGTTTCCTGGACACTCTGGCCAAATCCTGACCTGGCTTTGCTGATGTTCTCAACTCTAAAAGCAGCCACACAGGTTTCACACATATTCTGGGTTAAACACTACCCCTATCTGTGTGCATACATAACACAACATATTTTTTATTGGTGTGACCACCTACTACTTCCAGTAAACACAAATTAGACATTAGTTCACACATTCTTTTAAACTTCTAGCCTGGATGCCTGTTACAGATTGCAAAGCCTACACAATATATGTCATATGTACTTAGATACAGATCCCTTTCCTCCACACCCCAAAATACACGTATTCAATTAGTAGGATGGGCAAATCTTAAAGGGTTTACTATTTATCAACCACTTCTTTTGCAACTCCCATCTCTGTAAGAAGAGATCACAGAATGTTAGGGGTTGGAAGGGACCTCAGGAGATCATCTAGTCCAACCCCCCTGGCAGAGCAGGTCAGATGCAGTCCCACAAGAGCTGCCTACCACTATGAAACATGCATCTGTAGCTGTGGGCTGCCCATGCAGCAGCGGAAGTCTCTCTAAATGTAAGGGGCTGGTTGTTAGCATGTGTGCTTCAGTTGCTTTGTGGAATGTGTGGGAAAACTGATTATTCTTAATTGCACTCTATGTCTAAAAAGCTAACCCAACCATCATGTCATCCTTCCACAACAAAAAATGGTATCATCATAAATGCAGCAGTGTCTTTTTCCACCAAGCTTCACTCAAGTGTCTTCGGCTGCTATTTTAAGCTTCCCATGACAAACCAGCTGATTATTTGCCAGTCATTGCTGCTGATAAAGCAGAAACTTCCAAATGTTATTACCACACTACTGATGCCAATGTTTAAGGGTGATAACAATGGTTTTATTCATCAACCATAAAAGTAGGCACACTACAGGTTACCACAGGTTACTGTCTGGTCACAGCAAGCTTCCCAATCTTATTATCCAAAGAAGAGTAAGGGCAAAGTGCAGCAAGATTTTAATGAGATTTTGTTTTGATAAACTGCTGTCCATCACATCCAATCACTTCACATTAGTGCAATAAAAGACACTACACACACAAGGCAAAAGTCTTTTTTCCCCTTCCCTCTTTCTGCAGAATGGGGCCTCCTGATAAAGATTCTTGAGAGCACGAGCATGATTTAACCTGCTGCTCCCATGTGGCATCCTGAACAATCACTTGGTGGTGAAGATGAGAAACAAAAACAAGACAAAAAAATTGAGTCCACATCTTTTTCCTGGTAAGGCAGAGAATGACTGTGGAGCAGCTAAAGGCATACCTTTTCAGGATGATGCAAAAAGCTTGGAGGTTTCTAGGAAGGTGATGTGTAAATTCACACTGAACAATACAGAATACATGACATCAACACATGCACGTTCAAAGCCAGAGCAGAAGGTCCAGTGTGCAGGCATCAACACTTCACCCTGACTAATGGTGGTACAGGACCTCACCAAGACTCAGCACTTTTCCAAATTTGATCCTACAACTCTGTGTAGACCTGAGAGACTGAAACATTTTCACCTCCTTAAACACATGGAATGTAAGCTCCCTCCACCTTCAGAAATGTTTTAAGTGGCTTACAAGTATTCTCCAAAAATGCTCTATAGACTATATAATAAAGATGCAGGCCAAATTTAACCTTAGCTTATCATCAGAGTGGACAAAGACTTGCTGAGATAATGTGAGGTCCAACTAGCCAGTCTTTGTTTGCACTGCTGTAAGTCAACAGCCTTTCAAACTTTGCAAGCTTGGATATGGTGTTAATAAAAGACCTTGTATTTATTGCCTGCTTTATGGATTTTAAGCCTATATATGCTATGGCAATCATACATAAATATCTTTGCATATGTTTTAATTTACATGTTGATTCCACAAATAAAACTTTAAGATGTAAGGGATCAATTAAAAGATATGCCAATTCCAATAAAATGATCAAAAGTCCAGGTCAGTTTTCAGTATTTGTATCCAAAACACAGAAATCAAAACAACCAGAACATCTGCTACTACGTATGGTGATGCTTTACACCCCTCCAGCAGGTATTTATACACATTCATAAGATCCCCACAAGCCTCCTCTCCACTCCTCCAGGATAAACAGTCCCAGCTCTCTCATCCTTTCCCCATATGAGAGATGCTCCAAGCCCTTAATTATTCTCATGGCCCTCTGCTGAACCTGCTCCAGTATAAGCACCTCCTTGTCCTACAGACCCCAGAAGTCGACCCAGTTGTGGACCCATAACTGGATCCAGTGGTTATTCATCCTCGCTGGTGATGAGCAGAGGGCAAAGATCACCTCCCATGACCTGGTGGCAATTTTCATCCTAATACAGACCAGAATGGCCTCTTTGTCACAGGGGCATGCTGCCAGCTCATGTCCCATTTTTTTTGTCCAGCAGAACCTCTAGGTCCTTTTCTGCAAAGCTGCTTTGCAGCCAGTCAGCCACAAGCCTGAAGTGATGCATGAGGTTATACCCTGCCATGTGCAGGACTTCGTATCTCCCTTTGCTGAATTTCATCAGGTTCCTGTTGGCTCATTTCTCCAGCCTGTCAAGGTCTCTCAGAATGGTAGCACAACCATCTGGTGTATCAGCCACTTGTCCCAGTTTTGCATATCCTGCAAACTGATGACTATGCTAAATAGTCCTGGCCTAGCATACCCCTGGGGATGCCACCAGCGATTGGCCTTCAGCTGGACTTCATGCCATTGATCACACAACCCTACTAACCATCCCCCTTCTAATCCACCCCAGAATCCCATTGGCCCTCCTGGCCACAAGAGCACACTGCTGCCTCATGGTCATCCTTCCATCCACCAGGACATCCAGCTCCCTTTCCCCTTCACTGCTCTCCAACAGGACAGTCCCCAACCTATACTGATCCATGGGGTTGGTCTTTCCCAGCTGCAAAACTTGACACTTGCCCTTGTTGAATTTCATTAGGTTTCTCCCTTCCAAACTCTCCAGCCTGTCTAAGTCTCACTGAATGGCAGCACAACCCATGTGTTGGTGAGTTCTGGAGCAATGCTTGAAGGGTAGTTACTTGTGAATGCCTTCTGACTGCTGCTGGTTCTCTGGTTCTACAAAGCAACAGGCTGCTCCAACTGGTATGATTAAGCAGCTTGGTTAAGATTTTGGAAAGATGCCACCCTTAAGAAAAGCTAGAGAGAGTATTTCTATAAGGTATGTGTTTGTCAGCACAACAGAGAGAGCTCTAGATGGCATTAAGGAAGAAGGCTCCTCTGAGCTCCTTCCCAAGGCTAGCAGAGGGGCAAGCAGCTTTGTGTGAAGGCTAAAACTATCTTTGGGCCCAGCTGAGGACAGTGCAGAACAATAAAACCTACTTGAGGAGTCTGTCAACATGAAACCAGAAAAATCTAAAGCAGTATTTTCATACTGCACTCCTTCCTCTCCCCTCCATCTTCTCATTTACAACAGTCTCTTCATTACTAAGTACAATTCTAGGTGACTAAACATAGGTTTCCTTTTAAGTGCCTGAAGGAACCCCCTGGTGTTACTGGGTGGACTCAAAGAGGAAAGCTGGTCTCTTGCAGGCTTTGGAACCACAGAACACTTAACAAGGTTACTTTTAAATTATTGCATAATTTGTCTTCATTGACTCTCTGAAGTTTTCAGCATGACATTTGATTCAATGCAGAGGTCATTTAAGGACAAGAATTCTCTAGTCTTAATGTAAACTAAAGGCTGCACTTAAGAAGGAGATGGGTGGACTTGATGATCTTGGAGGTCTCTTCCAACCTTAATAATTCTGTGACTGACCTGTACACAGGCTCTCTTCTCCATGCCAACCATGAATCTACAGCATTATGTTGATTTTTTTTTCCCTCTCTTCAACCCTACCAAACTCTGGTTCCCAAATACATTAAAGAGTAGGAGATCCTCAGTTTTGCTCCAGATCCAGAGGAGTTACATTCCTTCCAGATGGCATAAACTTGGCACTTAACTTCTCTACCTTTACATGGTGGTTTTAGTAGTGTCAGCTGTGCCCCAGAAACATGGAGTAGCCACAGCCTTCTTTCTTTCAAAGGAAGGGCACAATCCTTTCATAACAACTTAATATTTAATTACTGTAACAAATGGGAACAAGACCAAAAAGTTTGGTCAGTGGTAGTTCTCAGCAATATATATAAATCATACAGACCACACACTTTGAAACTATTTGCCTACTTTCCACTCTCTTCCAGTGAAAGCAAACAGTAAAAATTAAGAAATGTAAATTTCATGGACTGGATTAATGTCTGCTGAATGTTCTCACTAAGCAAACTGAAGAAAAGCATTCCACACAAAGATCTCACTTTTTCCCTCTGGTCTTCTCAACCCCTGCTACTTGTCTATCTCTTCACTGCCATGTTACAGGACCTACTGTCCTGCAACTTCCCAGCTATCACAGCCTACCAGACAGATCAGTATTAAGAACATCTGCAACAGTTTTCTTGCAGAGAAGTTTGAATGGATGCTATGAGCTTGTAGGAAAGGTGTTTATGGTGAGAGTGGGAATGATTACTTAGGTCTCTGAGATGAGGCAGAACACTGGCACTGATGTCAAGGAAAGCACACCACAGACTACCAACCAGGGAGACCACTGCTACAGAATCCACAATCTATTAGACAGTTTTTCTGACCAACCTTCACATTCTACACATACCTGAGTGCAGACAAAAGTAGTTTGCTTAAGTGACACAGGAGCAAAGCAGATGAGAATCAGTAAATGTGCTTTGAATGCACCTTACTGAAAGGTGCAGCACAGTCAACACAAAATCACAGCATCAAACAGGGAGATCTACATTTGGAATTGTAGCATATGACTCAATACTCACTCTGGGAGCAGAACAGCCTAGTTCTGCTCTCCAGACCACGTCAGGTTTTTATCCAGTTGCTGCCTAATGGGAGAAGCATAAACTACTGGGAACAAACTGCAACCAAGACCTCTCGAATCCCAGCTCACTGTCCTAAGAAACAGGTTGGAGACAGGATCCCTCTCTAACTCTTCTTCTGCTCAGAGGATATTTGCACTGCTCATTTCCCAGATGACTAGGTGCAATACACAGATTTGTTGGCCATACTATTTACCAAAAAGACTTCTATAGCTATTACTTTGTATTCAGTAGTGCAATGAAGGTTAATGTTGGATTGCACACCCTTATTTATAGAGATGAGGCTTTTCTCCTGATCACCTCAAAACACATATGCTGCAAGGAAAATAAACCATTTTCCTTGTTTTCTAATGGGACTGCCTCACCACCCAAAAAACTCCATTTTAAAACTCCTGGAAGAGCAGTGAATAATTTTTAAATGGCACCTTTGTCACTTGCCCAAATTTCTAAAATTTTAAATACCTAAACTAGGCCTGAATTAAAAATAAATTGCAAACTAGTATTAAAACTGTTCCTTGCTGTTGAAAAATCAAATATCAGGCACATAATCACATTCTCCATTGCCACATTAGTTTTCCAACAATGAAATTACACACGAACAGACATGCACACACAAAATAAATAAACTTTAATCACAGTATCACACTGGAGCCAGTGTAATTAATGTTATGTCAGCATTTCCATTTAAGCCACTACTTTCAAGAGGTTTATAGGCCAGCCATAAAAATTCAGTTAGGTTGAAATTAAGCAAAACAAGGTCTTATACAGCAAGCAACATTTAAGTACATATAGAGACAGCAGCCAGTTACTACTTACAGGGGAATTCAAATTGATGCTTACTGATTTTAAAGGGCACTGCAGAGCTATTTAGTTAAACAATATTTTTCTCAACATTACTACTAATCTCTCAAAAGCCTGAATCCAAGCTATGTTTCCTTACCCTTTTTCCTTCTCACACAATTTCTTCCCATTTTGGGATTGTAAGCATTGTTTTGTTGTTTCACTTTTACAGCAAAAGAATGCAATGGAAACATTTCAACACCTATGACCACAGCCTGATCCTGATGCTGGCCTCCAGGCATTACTGAAGCATAAATGATGAATACTTCCTACACCTTCCAAAGATCCTAAAGATATAGCTGTCTGGAAAATGTGAGTACTCAAACATGAGGTTTTAAGAGTGTTATTTAGAATTTAATTCTAAATGAGGTCCTATTTCTGTTTTCAGGAGAAATGATCAGATCAGGATTTGTGTCATTCTTTCTGTCCCTTTTTCCTCTCCACTCTGTGGCTTTCAGTGATGTAGTGGCAGAACCACCAAAGGTGAGCTCTGAAATGCTGAGAAGGACAACAGCATCAAGAACAGTGTGGCAAGCAGGTCAAGGGAGGTTCTCCTCCCTCCCTACTCTGCACTAGTGAGGCCACATCTGGAGTATTGTGTCCAGTTCTGGGCTCCTCTCTTCAGGAAGGACAGGGAACTTCTGGAGAGGATGCAGAAAAGGGCTGCAAAGATGATTAAGGGACCTGAACATCTCTCTTATGGGGAAAGAGGGAGAGAGCTGGGGCTGGTTAGCCTAGAGAAGAGAAGACTGAGGGGGTATCTGACCAATACTTATCAATCCTTACTGGGTGTGTGTCAGGAGGATGGTGTCAGGCTTTTTCCAGTGGTGCTCAGTGACAGGACAAGAGGTAACAGGCACAAACTGGAACACAGGAAGTTCCATCTAAACAGAAGGAGGAACTTCTTTACTTTGAGGGTGGTGAAGCACTGGACCAGGCTGCCTAGGGAGGTGGTGGAGTCTCCATCTCTGGAGACATTCTAAACCTACCTGGGAACAGACTGCCCAGAGAGGTTGTGGAGTCTCCTTCTATGGAGGTATTCAAAACCCATCTGGATGTGCTTCTGTGTGACCTGGTCTAGGGAATCCTGCTGTGGCAGAAGGGTTGGACTAGATGATCTTTCAAGGTCCCTTCCAACTCCTAACATTCTGTGATTTTGTGATGTCATCCTGTGCAACCTGCTTTAGGTGAACCTGCTCTGACATGGGGTTAGGCTAGATGATCTCCAGAGGTCCCTTCCAACCCCTAACATCCTGTCCTTTGGTAACTCCTACCAAGGCACTCATCCTGGCTTTCTAACCTGCAAGCAAACTAGACTGGGCAGGCAGTGCTCTTAACTGAAAGGTCCTAATAACTGAATGTCCTTCTATTAGGAAGGCTCTACAAAAAGCTGAGCTGAATCATGGTTTGTGAGTTTCTCTGCTTACCAGCCAGTGGAGATGAGGAAGGGATCAAATCAGCACTGATGCTGACAAAAATCAGCAAAGCCACCAATGACAACATAACAAGTACAGAGGTGCAAAACTGCCTGGGTTTCACACTGTGGCACTTTCACAACTTCAAATATTAACAGCACTCATTTGAAATCTGCCATTTAACTGCAGAATAGACCAAGGCAGGAGAAACTCCATTCTGCCAACCTCCCTTTGCCTTATTTTAGAGATTTTTTTCAATTAATCTCACTTATTCAATTAATTACATTAATCAGTTCTCTCAGTGGGTGATCCTATGTACCATTCAGTAGACACAGGATGATGAACCAAGGTTGGACTTCAAAATATTTCAACCTTGATTCTTCAGCACTCTTGATTTGTGGTTTTATGTCAGGCTACTTAAGGTTTATTGTATGCAATTTGTTTTGGCTAAAAACATCACACTATTTCTAATCAAAGATGAGAGAATTGTCCAGACATCCAGGATGTACACTATTTAAAGTTCTGAAATTATGCCATTTTTATGCCATATTTATTATGTCACATGCAAAGTTCTGAAAGTATGAAATTGTTGCCATAGGAGTAATTCTACTGAGATCTATTTAAAAAAATTAAAACTAATGCTTGATGAGTTGACACATACATACATGTCTACAAAAATCAGGAGCAGGAGTCCCTTTCCTCTTCACTTGCCTGTAAATTTCTATTAGGCTACCTTAAAACTATAAACCTCAGACTTCTGTTTTTCTCTAATATTCTTTTCTTCCCATGTTCCCCTTTAGTCTGAGGAATACTGAACTATAATATCACATCTCTGCAATTACAATCTTTCATCTAATCTCATATTTAGCATTATTCTGATTGTCCAAGCTTGAAAATCACCACTATTAGCAATTCAAACACTACATCTTTTGCTAACTTAAAACTGTGCTGGCCAATATTGAATCCTAGTTTCCACTCACAGATACCTTATGCTTTTCTTTTACCAACATGCTCAATTCTTATTAATTGCTAGATTTATTTCAAGGTTTCATCTTGCCTTATTTTTTCACAATTTTTGGCCCTGGGTGGCTGTGGGACAACCTCTTTGTCATACAAGAGAGTATGAACATCCAGATGACAATTCTGATTTGATCATGGAGTCTGGGCTTATTTAGGGTAGGATTCTGACTCAGAACAGTTTTACTTTCTTGGCATGACAAGCCAATTTGACTTTCACTGTCAATCTAAGCCCTTACTTTTCACCTTCTTAAAGAAACACAGTGGTAATTTAAAAGGTTAAGAGCCATGACTATATTCAACTCTGCCCAACACTGTGACATCAGGAAAAGTGCAAAATGACTGCATTTTGCCACAGATAATTGCCTTAAATGGAGACTGAACAATGTCCTAGCATCACTGTACCTCAGACAACTGACAAACCAAGTATGAACATACACTGCCTCCCCTAGAGACTTTTGCCAAACCCACCTATTCTTTTACATTTTTTCAGAATAAATAATTTATAGAAACTAAACCAAAGCAAGGTCTAGATTAGGTATCAGGAAAAATTTCTTCCCAGAAACACTTGTTAGGCATTGGCACAGGCTGCCCAGGGTAGTGGAGGAGTCACCATCCCTGGAGAAGTTTAAAGAGCATAGAGATGTGGTACTTAGAGACATGGTTAAGTGACAGGTTGACAGTTGGACTTGATGATCTTAAAGGTCTCTTCCAACCTTAATGATTCTGTAATTCTGTGAAGTACACACAGAACTGCAATTCAATTGGATGTCAGCCACATGTAGGCAAGTTTAAAGCTGCCCAGCTACTGCTCTCCATATGCCACATCACAGCCATGTTACAGTCTACATGCTAACAGCAAAGATCTCCAGCAAGACTGAAGATCTCCTCAAGAGCAGATGATCCTTGTAACAGAAGTGATCCCAGCTATTGAGGGGCCCAGTCTGGCTATGGTTGAGGGATGGTGCCAGAGAGGCTGGAGGAGCAGCCTGGCACCTGGCCTTCAGCATGCTCTCTTCTCCCTCTTTGTTGAGCTGGCCAAGTCAAAGGGCTGGTCTCCTAATGATCCAGATGGCCTTCTGGTGACACCAGGGTTGGCATCAGATGGGAAGCAGCAAGCCCAGCACACAGACCTGCCATTGTGCTGGGAAGAACTAAAATGGGCTGCTGGCAGCAGCTTGGCCTGGTTCTTGCACCCTTGATGACAGCCTGAAGTGCTGCCTGCCCACTGTTCCCTGAAGCTGGCTATGAAATGACCTTTCACAGAAACAAGGTTCTTGTCCCTCTATTATATGAAACTGATTATCCAATTCCCTCACTTGGGGAGGGGAAAAGAAGGAGAAAATAGGGAGAAGAGGTGCATGGATTTGTCAGGGCTGATGCTGATGAAAGCATTAGGATGTTTTACAGCTTCCTGTATAATAGCACCAAAAAACAACAGATTGAGAGGAGTAACAAAGAATCATCAACTTAGAAGGCAAGGAATCAAGATTTCCACTGATCATTATTTCCTTTACAGTGCTAAAATGCCACCTGCAAGAAACAGTTTGCAGGAAGATAGACAGCTTCAGGAGGGACAGAGAGGTTTTCCCCTTTCCTTCTCACATCAGCCAGCAGAATGTAAATTTAAAGATCAGAAAGCAGTTATGTCACAAATGTGCCTTAAAACAAGGGGTGTATACTGTCTCTAGGCATATCAAGGAGAAGGGGGTCATTAGCCTTTGATGAGGACATAACCAGGTGGACAGATGAGGGTAGGGCAGTGGATGTGGTTTATCTTCATTTCAGTAAAGCATTTGACACTGTCTCCCACAGCATCCTTGCAGCTAAACTGAGCAAGTGTGGTCTGGCTGATTGGGTAGTGAGGTGGATTGGGAACTGGTTGAAGGACAAAAATCAGAGAGTTGTGGTCAATGGGATGGAGTCTAGTTGGAGGCCTGTGTCTAGTGGAATCCCTCAGGAGCTGGTACTGGGACCAGTCCTTTTCAATCTATTCATTAATGACCTGGATGAAGGTCAGTTTCCCAAATCATACCAACAACTCTAATTTCATACTGCTAAGGATGCAGAGAAATTTTCTGCTTCCAGGTGTTGTTACCTTGTGCTTCTCTTTGAGGCAGGATGGCTGAGAATGGTCTAGGGCCATTAAACAACTGTAGCAGTAATAACTACCTCCACACTTGAGACAGAAATAAAGTAAACTCCTGGCTAAAATTAGAAATAACAGAAATGGGATCTCCAGGTTATCTCTATAGCACACAATTCTTTCCCCACATCCCCATTCATGGACCTTTTATCTGAATGACCTCAGCTTGCCTAAGAAGGCAAGTATTATCCTTTCTGGATGAAGGCTGGTCAAATCTGTGGCTTCAGCAGACCTCTCACACTTTCAAAAAAACCCCCAGATGTTATTTCAGGGAAATCAACATTTTTCAGCCCTCTGGCTTTGAAGCAATCACTGAAATATATAATTTCATACTCTAGGCACCACCAAAGGACTGGCCATAAACCAAATCACAGTAAAGCAGTAGTAAAGGAACATACCAAGCCCAGGCAGTGCTAAGTGCCTCCCCTTCAGCTGTAATTCCTAGTTATGTGCAGGCATAGCAAGCTCTTTACAAAGGCCTAAGAGGGTGTCCTCCATGCTGGAGAAGAAGCTATGCCAGATGTGCAAGAAAAGGTATGAGGACTCTGCAGCTATTCACCCTGCACCAGCTGTCTCCACCTCTCCACCTCTACACAAGAGGCCTGGCAAAAAATGCTGCTGGCTTCACAGGGCAACAAGTTACTCTTGAAATGTTTCTGTTTTCCACTGCATTTTATGCCCTGAATTTTCTGCTCTTCCTAAAACATTCATAGCAACAGATGGAAGACATCATCATCTAGACTTGGATTCATGCCTTGCTACTGGCTGGAATAAAAGCCATGGAAGTACTTCAGTTAGTTGAGTTTAAAACATTTTTGTATAGTGGTCTGTGGATTAGAAGTTTTCCTACAAGGCACTGCAGAAAAATTAATACAGTGATGTATCTTAGTGAGGAACCTGTAGAGCTTTCTGTGTTTAACCCAGGGCCAATGTAGACACAGCACTCTGCTCTGACTTGCAGATGGATTTACCAACAGGTACTCCATGGTAAAAACAGCTTCCAGCAACTGTACCAAAAAAAACCCCCCAAACCCTAAATCAAACCAACTCCCCCCAAAGCCCCAACACATGGAGCTGCTGAAAAAAAGATACCATCAGAAGCAGGTCTGTCACAACAACAGAGAACAATAAAAGAGAATACTGTAGTGTGAATGGAAAAGATTGCATCAGAAAATCAGGTGGAAATCCCAATTCCTGGAACTCACAGATAGAGAGGGGAAATCCAAACCTGACAGATGTATGTCAGGGAATACCTGAAGAATCCAAGGATGAGTGCTGAGATGGGAAAGGGGGTGGTTGCCCTTTGCTAAGAGACAATCCCAATCAGTGCTTTGACTAAATTGATTCCAGGAAAACTAGAAGAAAGAAGAGGCTGTCAAATCCCTAGCCATGAAACTCCAACATTCAGCAATTCTCTGAAGCAACATCTTGATGGTTGAGCTGGACCATTGGTCTACCATGGTACTGTCATGCTACATAGCTATTAGCCAAGCTGCTCAGGTCAGCACTATCATTCTTATTCACACAGCAGTTTTCTTTCTCCCTCTGTATCCAGACTTTTCTTTTTCATGTGTAAATCTTTTTGAACAATATGTTCAGTTACACAGAAAAGCAAAAGATTTATCACCAAACACTTCAGCTCTCATCTCTTGGGTTGTAATTTTTCAGACTGTGGGTCAGGGACCTTTCCATTTCACTACAGCACCCCAGAGACTAGTTTAGCTGCAATGTGAATTTCCCATACCTTCAGTGATTTCTGCTCAGGAGACAATTTAAACTACCATTCAAAACTGACTAGAGCTCCATCTGTTGTGAAAAAAAGCTACATTATTGTAGACTTCTGCCTCC
The DNA here is from genome assembly GCA_013399015.1 of Galbula dea. NCBI lineage: Eukaryota > Metazoa > Chordata > Aves > Piciformes > Galbulidae > Galbula > Galbula dea. Next base: position 959,227 of record VWZX01001929.1, on the reverse strand, counting down.
TTACCTCCCAGCTCTTGTCCACTGCACCCCTCCAAATCTCTGGCAAAACCAGAAAGGCTAAGACTGTTGAGGCTGAACCAAAAATACCTCTGAGAAAACTACCACCATAGATTCATAGAATGGTTCAGGTTGAAGGGGATCTTAAAGATCATCTAGCTCCAACCCTCCTGCCATGGGCAGGGGCACCTTCCACTGGACCAGGCTGGCCAGAGCCACATCCCACCTGGCCTTGAACACTGCCAGGGATGGGGCAGCCATAATCTCTTTGGGTAGCCTGTTCCAGTGCTTCACCACGCTCTGAGTAAAGAATTCTTTTCTAACATCCAATCTCAATCTCCACTCCTTCAGTTTGAAGCCATACCCCTTTGTCTTATTGCTTTCTATCCCTCTTTTTCATAAGCCCCCTTTAGGTATTGGAAAGCTGCTATAAGATCCCCCAAAGCCTTCTCTTCTCAAAGCTGAACAATCCCAACTCTCTCAGCCTGTCCTCACAGGGGAGGTGCTCCAGCCCTCTGATCATCTTTGTGGCCATCTGCTGGACCCCCTCTAAAAGGTCCATGTCTTTCTTATGTTGAGGGCCCCAGAACTAGACACAGTACTGCAGGTGGGGCCTCACAAGGACAGAGTAGTGGAGCAGAATCACCTCCCTAGACCTGCCTCTCCTAATGCAGCCCAGGATATGGTTTGATTTCTCAGCTGCAAGTGCACACTGCTAGATCATATCCAGCTTTTCAGCCACCATGACCCCCAAGTCCTTCTCCACAGGGCTGCTCTCCATGAGTTCAGCCATCCTTCTCTCAAGTCAGTCTCACCTTACTGGACACTAGATGTTATTCTTCCACTGTTTGGCAGGTCACCTTTGGTTTTTTTAAGGTGCTAAAGGCCTTTCACTGCCTTGCCTGGAGATTGCTAAAGAACTACTGATCTCCCCTATGGAATCTTTGAAGCAATGTCCTTGGGCTACAATGTCAAAATAAGAATTGATGTCATTGCCAGCTCCCTGCATTTTGTATCCATAGTTTGGCATCCTATAAAGCTCAGTCCCTGCTACCCTCATTACAATTTCTAAGAACCAAGGGGGAACCAGAGCTTTTTAAGAAAAGTAGGACAGAAATCCAATTAACTGCAGATACTTTCAAAACTGGGAATACTTTCATTATTCTTGTGTTACTAGGACTATTGACTATTTCCTTCAGCAGTGAAGTGTTTTGTGATTCTGGTTAGTTGGGGTTTTTTGTTGTTTGGTTTGTTGGGTTGGTTTGGTTAGGTTTGTTTGTGGGTTGTTTGGTTGTTGGGGTTTTTTTGGTGTTTTTTTTTTGCAATCAAGTTTCTGCAGGATTATAGCCATTATAACTTGACATGAATTTTTGAACATTCACAAAATCCAAGCATGACTCTGGCTTTTCTTCACAGTTTCCCATTTCCATTGTAACAGAATGTTGGGTAGCAGTGCTTTAAAGGATAAGTTTTGGAAAAATAATACTATTTATTAGGGATTTGTTTTATTTCAATTGGCAAGAAAACATCAAGAAAACAATTACTACTGTTCCAAAAAGTCCATGCACCAAACAAAAGCAAGCATTAAAATGAAATTATTTCTCTGGTTTCAGCTGCTAAGAGCAATGTAACTCCTTGTTCAGGATCAAACCACCAATGTCTACTCCTAACAGGGTACAGTTATGTAAAATTAAGGCTGGCACTGCACTGTGCCCAGATACTTGAGGTCTGGATCCTTAAGTATGAATTTCCTTCCTTTTATGATCTTAAGCCAGAGAACAATAGCTGGGTCTTAATCTTGCCTTTTGTGAATTTTCTTGGTCTTTTCTTTCAAGTGTTCACATACAATGATACAGCCCTGAGTGATGCCACAAAGTAACACATCATCCAAATCCAGATGTTTACCACATATACTATGATATCATTCAAGGTTGAACAAATCAACTTTTTTTCCCCCCCCCCCCCATGGAATGATAATGGATTCAAAACAAAGAAGTGGATTTTTTTTGTTGTTGTTATTTTAATGTCATTCCCCCATGTCTGCATCAAATGGCATGCTTATGATTAAGGGATGCAATATTATGATTCCCCAAACTTATTCTAAATTATTTGCAAATGGAAAGAGAAAGAGATCTCTGGAAAGAACCTTCAGCAGCATTACCAAGTCCCTTTGTTCTTCTCATTGTATAAAGACTACATGACTGGAATTCTGCACTAGATTCTCTTCAGCCATTGCAAACTGGTTTTACTTTACTACAGTCAACAAACAATAAAGACACCATTTCATGAAATAAATCAAATTTGCACAAACCAGTTATCTCCTCAATCTCCTTTTATCTTACAACAATGGCCATATGAAATATAGGTGCATGAAAAAAGAAAATTATGAAGGTGATGAATGCTCATCAGTTATTAGAGGGAAAATCTACAATACAGAAGGTTTTAGAGCTTCATATTTCCCAGAGGAACTTGAACAAAACTCTTAGCTTTTATTAAGCAAGATAGAAGAGAGACTTCTTTGTTATTTGGGTAGGAAGACCAAAGCAACTCCCTCCTTCAAGCAGGTCTGTTTTCATCTCAGAGATACAAAGGAACAGGCTTCTAAAAACAGACCCTTACCTTATACATGTTAACATATTATTCCAAATGACACCTTTTCCAGATACCTAGCTATTATTTCAGCTTCCTATTACATATATTGGATCTGATCCTCATTCTACACTGACCATAAGTACAACACAGAGAGATTCAAGTTTCCTTATTTTGTCAAATTCAACCCATCTTACCAATTCAGAACTAAGATGCTGGTGCTCTTTAAAGAATGCTCTCCCTCTAGCTTATTTTGCAACTAAAGCTGCACTAACAGCTAAAGCAGCACACACTGCAGAAATCCAGATTAAAACAGCTTTGGGTCAGTTCTGACACCACAGTATAAACAGAGCAGCACCTTAACCCCCAGCATTTCATTTGAGATTATATCTTATATGACATAATGAAGCATAGCACAAGAAGTTCCTTGTTTTTCACAGCCAGGTAAACCTCTACACACATTTTTTTCTCTCCTACAACTTTTTAAAACAGAAACCAGACAGCAACCATTTCTTGCAGCTATTTCTGTGGCATGCACAGAGACATAGAAGTCTTGTTATTCAAGGAATACAAAGCCTGTCATATACTAGAGGTTGGAAAAGACCTCTAAGATAATCAAGTCCAACTATCAACCTATTGCCACCATGCCACTAAACAATTCTAGCATTCCCCAAATGGCAGGAAGTTCCAGTGTTTATCTATTGGCACCTCTCAGGAGGAAAAGAAGACTCCACTCTGGTCTGTACACTTCAGAGTAGCACCTATTGCCATTTAGATCAGACACAACCCATAAATCCATGTAGCATCTTCAGTGCTACTCTCAAAATCAAATCCATTCCCACTACAGAGAGTACAACCCCCAGCAGAGTTGGACTACATGCTCTGGGGCATGTGGGATTTCAGCAGCAGACCCAAATATACCAGGGAGCTTCCTGCAGCTTGGGATGCACCTGTCTAAATCAACAGCTGATCTACAGGGATGCAAGGCACCCCCCAATGATTTGGGGAATTCACCAAAGGACACACAATACAACAGCTTAAATTAGGATAAAAGAGGTTGGTGGGAGTTTTTTGATGAGGCTGGACTTTTCCTTGATGACACTAAACTGGGTGGAGTGGCTGACACATCAGAGGGTTGTGCTGCCATTCAGCGAGACTTAGAGAGGCTGGAGAGTTGGACAGGGAGAAATTGAATGAGATTCAATAAGGCCAAGTGTCGAGTCTTGCACCTGGGAAAGACCAACCCCATGGATCAGTATAGGTTGGGGACTGAGCTGTTGGAGAGCAGTCAAGGGGAAAGGCATCTGCAGGTTCTGGTGGGTGGAAGGATGACCATGAGGCAGCAGTGTGCTCTTGTGGCCAGGAGGGACAATGGGATTCTGGGGTGGATTAAAAGGGGTGTGGTTAGTAGGTCAAGAGAGGTTCTCCCCCTTTACTCTACCCTGGTGAGGCCACATCTGGAATATTGTGTCCAGTTCTGGGCCCTCAGTTTAAGAAGGATAGGGAACTGCTGGAGAGAATCCAGCACAGAGCCACCAAGATGATGAAGGGGCTGGAACATCTTCCTGAGGAGGAAAGGCTGAGGAAGCTTGGAGGAGAGTAAGGGGTGACCTCATTTACGCTTTTAAACATGTGAAGGGTGTGTGTCAGGAGCATGGGGTCAGACTCTTCTCAGTGAAGCCCAGTGACAAGACAAGGGGCAATGTTTGTAAGTTGAACCACAAGAGGTTCTGTGTGAATACAAGAAAAATGTTCTTCCTGGACAAAAAAATTTGACACTGTCATCTAAAAGAAAAAAAAAAAGACTTCTCTTGCCTGCATCTTTCTTTTCAATACACAAAAGAACACATTCATACTGGTTTGCTTCTCATAATGTGCAATATTTCTGTGCAATGTATTTTTTGGAAGTAATTCTTTATGAAGGAAGCTAAATCCAGCATTAAAATTTAAGTCTGTTTTCTTTCTGCTGAGGAGACTTCAGAAAAGGAAGGCATTCCCACACAGATCTGCTACAGCCATCTCAGCTCTGGAGATACCACACTTCCAGAAAAGAGGTATAGATGTGTTCTCCTTGGCTACCATACTGCCAGGATACCAGTGGCCACCTGGATCCATGTCTTTTCATTAACTAGGAACCTTTCTAAAAACAAAACCAAACACTTTTCCTTTTCCTTTTTCCATTTATTTGTTGTTATCTGAAGCACTAGTAGCTGTTGGGTGGTAACTGATCTAACCTAGCAAAGACCAATTTAAGGATGAATGTACTAGTCCCTTCCTGGTTTTGTCTTATTTACATGAACATTTATGGGAATGTATGATGCTAACAGCTAACAAATGCTTTATTTTAATAAAGAGAAGGGTTTGTTATTTCATTTGTTACCTCAACCACCTTTCCAAGCTATGTTCAACCAAAGATCTTTAAACAAATGGCTAATCAGCAGCCAAGCAAAAGATTTCTAATCTAACATAGCTTCTCTCATCTGCTTCAGGATAAACTTTGTACAGTCTTTTTGGGTTATTTTAACAAGCACAACCAACAGTTTATGTTGTAATCCAAATTGGCAGGAAAGCCTAGAATTATTATGTTTTAATAGGAGCTACAAACACTTTGTGGTCAAGATGACAAGAAACATCTAGAGGAAACCTCACTTCAAAATTCTTTTAAAATATGTTTCTGCTAATACTTTCAGATTCTGTAAAAGAATATACATCTTAGGTAAAAGCAGAAGGTTCCACTGAATAATTATTTAAAGACATTCACCATATCCTAGGATGACTAAGGGTATCATTAGACTTAATGCTTCTTTTGCAGACTGTACATCCCTGTTCCTTGGGGTCAGTTCTGCCTGTTACCCATCTACAGGCACTGCCACACTACAAACCAACCCCACCACTGAAAAGCCCTCTGAGATCATCAAGTCCAACTGTCAACCTATCACCACCATGCCACTAAACTAAGTTAGCATTCCCCAAAAGGCAGTAAGTTGCAGTATGTAACTGCACTTGCACCTGATCAACCTCTTCTGTTTTAATTTAGGTCCTAAGCAAGCCAAGTATATCCTAACATCTTAACTTCTACCAACAGCTTAAGAAACAAAAGGCCTTCCAGACAGCAGAGCTCTGGGAAACCTACAGAGGCAATTTTCCAGGTGGGTTCCAGCCCACACTGTCAGAAAAGTTATTTTGCCAGGATAGCCTATGTGAATTCCTGGAATAGTTCCATGCCAGAAAAGCAACCCCACTTCCAGAACAGTTGTTTAGAGCAGAGCCTTCTGCCACCATGGCTACATCAGTTGAACTGTGCTCTTTCCCACACATCAAACCAATGGAGCTATGCTGGCAAGGCTTTCAAGTATAGCCAAGCTTAGCATGTGAAGCAATTGCAAAGATCATCTTTTTCCATGGCTCCATGTGATAGGAGTTTTATGGGAGATGGAAAGGGTATTAAAAAATCTGGCAACTCAAATGCCCTGTTTGTCAACTGGAAGAAAACACCACAAAAGATAGATGGAACAATAGGCAAAGGAAAATGTTGCTGCATTTTTCATCATCTGAAGGAGGATTAGGGAGTGTGCAGTATTTTTTTTTTATTATTATTTTTATTTTTTTTTTAATTAACAGTGTCTTGCTTGCATTAATTACAAGAAACATTCAAGTCAACTGTTCCTGGCTTGGATTAATTCATGATTCAAATTATCCTGAATTTACAACACATTTGTGTGTGTTTCATATTGGGACAGTTTTAATCTTAGGAAATTAAGAGCTACAAGCTGTTTCAGTTGATTAGATTCCATAAGACTTTGTTCTCATATAATAACCACCCTTCAGAATTCAAAAGGCTTATCATTTTGAGCTGCAGTCAAGAAGAAGAAAGACTGCCTTCAGTAGGGAGTGGTACAGAGCTATTTTCTGATCCTCATTATAGATGGAAGTACCAGTTAGCTTTCAGGCCACTCAGATTTACATGTGCACCAACCATGATGGAAAAAAAAAAAGATCATCTAGAAAAAGCCTGAGCTGCTTGACATAAACATAAACCAAACCAGTGATATGCAGCTGTAATCTGCCATGAATACAGAAAGTCAGAGACCAGCAAAATGTGTGTGTGTGTGTGTGTGCACGGATCTTTCCCCCACACAACTCCACTGGCTTCACACACATCCTCCCATGGTTCCCAGTAAGAGGGTGGTTACAAAACAGTCTCATGACTATGTTTCAAGAGAAAGGCAGAACTTCTTTGAGGCTAGTACTTGTACCACTGGAGAAAATCCAGTAGTAAATTAGATCAAATGAAATCTGGCAGAGTCAAATATTACAGTTCTTAAATAAACAAAAGCCTAGACATACAAATTTCAGTTTGAAACACCCTTTCCACATTCTTTTCTCATTATTTGCTTGGAAAAACAAATCAGTTCATTCACTATGGGGCAGATGCCCAGTAACTCACACAATCAGAACTTAATACAACTCAGAAGCAAGACCCAGAACTGCCACAGACTCCAAGCAATTTCATGTCCTGACTTCTTTTTAGAGATCCAGATGATCATCAAATCTTGATGCTAAATACTTCCATGACAGCCATAGTTGTACAGCTGTCCAAACTTCTGTGAAGACTCACATGATTTTTTTTTTAACAGAAATATAACTAGTCCAGTGGATCAAATGATGATACCTTAACAGAATTCATGTTAAAGATGTTCATTAATTGAATGTTAATTGAAAAATGCTTTACTTCATCACACTGAATAATGATACACACATTTAATCAATTACAAAAATATCTACATCATTTTATGAATTCCTTCCTGTATCATGAAACACTTATTTATGACTGTACCTTCAGCATGACTGGAAACCTATCTGCATACCCTTGCCAAGAGGCTGAAGAGAGTATCAGGAGTGATTTCACCACTGTATACTTCTCTCCTGATAGAACATAAAGCTGGCTCTGACATTAAAAGGTCAGACTTGATTGCCTGTCTACATTGATTCAATCAGGACCCTGACAATGATATTTCAACTGCAGAATAAAGCAGAGGTTTATGAGTTGTATTTATAGGTTTACCTGGATACTGAGAATGCAAAAAGGTAGTGAGATGTATTTTAAGGAAAGCACACTCCCTTACACAAGCAACCAAAAAAAACCACTGCAATAGTCACTCCTCTGCTCTACCCAAGTGTAAGCTTTAAGGTTTTGTGGCATTATTTTAGAGCAAGGACTTACCAACATTTTCAGTGCACAGAATTATGCTAGGCTTTCAGGTGGAAACAGTTCCAAGGACCTGGATGACCCCTCTGCAGTCCTTAGGATTTTACAGTACAGTGATATAATGTTCCTCCACAAAATATTGCTCTCTGAAGAGCCTGATAAATGTTTATCTTTGGCTCTCTTCCCTTCCTGTTTAAGCAGTATCCTTTCTATACTCTTCAATAAATATTCCAATTTAAACCTAATGTTTTCCTACCCAAACTTTTACCATTCCTAGACCTTCCAAATTCATTGTCATCTGCAGTAACTACACAGATGCCACTAGTCAACTGACTGAAAATGTAAGTGGTTCCTAAAACACTCAAGTGATGCAAGTCTATCAGAGTTCCTGTTCCCCTTTGATTTCATCCTGCAATACAGTATCTTTAAGAAATTGCTGCAGAGGCTGGATGAAGTCTACTTGTTTTGGGGGGTTTTTTTGACATGTCCTATTTTATTGATGAGAGTACAAAACTTACATGGGGCTCTTTAATTTTAGACAGAAGGACTTTAATGATGATTGGCTAATCCCTATCTTTGCATTTTCTGCCAGGTCAGCAGCTGAAAGCCTTGCACTTTTGTACAAAATCTAATAAAATGATGGAAAATGACAGCAAAGAGAAAATAAATGCATCTTAAATGTATTTTAAAACATGATACAGACCAAAGGGGAAAAAAGAAAATGAAAAAGTGCATTTAAAAAAGGGGCTATGAGGAAAAAGAAAAGTGTTTGCTGGAAATAAGTAAGTACATTGGGAAAAAAAATCAAACAAGCTACACAGAGAAATAAGATAACCACTTTGAGAACAATCATTTCTTAAGCTGCAGCTTTATACAGTCACCCTTAACTGACTGAAAAGTTGATGTCCCATCTGATGTCTTCAGTGGAAAGCCTGTGGTATTCTCACCTCAGCCCCTAGAAGACAGTAGTTCTCAAGATTAAAAGTACATACAGTTCAGAAAATTGGCAATTCTTGTTCAGGGAAGTCTAGGACTTCAGCTGTTTGGGAACTGAACTTCCTCTCACCCTGCAGAGGGTGCATCCTCTGCAACCTCAGTGAACCAAAATGGACAACTTCTAGAGGCTGTTAGTTTTGAGGTTGTTTTTTTTAAATGGCCTTATGCTTTCAATCTGCCTTCTAGATAGGCTGGATCAGTGGGGGAAGGCCAATGGGATGAGGTTTAACAAGGCCAAGTGCTGGATCCTACATTTTGCTCACAACAACCCCACGCAACGCTACAAGCTTAGGGCAGAGTGGCTGGAATGCTGCCGGGCAGAGAAGGAGCTGGGGGTGCTGGTCATCAGCCAACTGAACATAAGCCAGCAATGTGCCCAAGTGGCCAACAAGGCCAACAGCATCCTGGCCTGGATCAGAAATGGTGTGGCCAGTAGGACCAGGAAGGTGACTGTTCCTCTATACTCAACACTGGTGACGCTGCACCTTGAGTACTGTGTTCAGTTTGGGGCCCCTGACTCTAAGCAAGACATAGAGCATGCCCAGAGAAGGGCAATGAGGCTGGTGAGGGGTCTTGCAGAGTTAAATGTTTACATTTCAAAACAAACTTCCAGTTTATATTTTATGGCAAAACAAGCAATGTCATGGAAAAAGCAGAATCAAAGTGAAACATTATTTCAGTAGTTGTAGCTTGTGGAAAAGAGCTTTTTGTTTGAGGGCTGGGGGCATGGAAGTAGGAAAGGAGATGAGCCCTTGCTGTACTGAGACAAAAGAAATGTGGAAACTGCAAGAATCTCACCAGATGAAAGGATTCAGTTTCTGTACAACTGCATCCATTAAGTGATAAACTGCCACAGATGAAAGACTAACCTGATCCACCCTGACACATAACCAGAACCCTGTAGCAAAACCTGTTGGAACACCTGAGGGAGTATCAGCTCCCAACAGGCTGAATCCTAGGCAAGGATACAGCCTCCAACCAACCTGCATGATCTAGTGGCAGCACTGCTTGCAATCCTCTTCTCTGTACTCCAGCATGCTTCTCTCCCTGCAGTTTAAAGCTCTCAAAACCCAGAGGTCTGCAACTGCAGCATTAATGCTGCCCAGCCTTTTCTCATGGCAGAGGAGAAGCAAAGCAGGTCTGCAGCATCCACCTCTGCCATACTAATGGCTATCACTCCAGCATGTGCTGAGCCAAGATGCACAACTAAATCACAACTCTGCTGGAGCTGGGATCTGGCTCACACCTCCAGGAACTCCTGATCTTTATTGCACCTTTCTTCCCAAAGAGCTGGACTCACATTCTTATTTCCCATTTGTTCCCCATAAAGTCTCCATTCAAAAATGTATTACTAAAGCATTGTCATGGAAACAGAAAAGGCTAAAACTTTACTTCCAAAACAATCTTGGAGAGTTTTAGGCAGTTTTTCTCAGACCACAGTTGCTCTATGTTTTCAAGCAGAGCCATAACAGACGTCACTGGTGATCAAAGAGAATCTCCAAACATTTAGGAGCTGTTTTATACAACATGCAGGGTGACTCTCTTTATACTCCAGAAGGGTGGGGACACTCTGGTCTTCCTGTCTCCTTTTCACCATTTGTCCAATATTCCTTCCAAACAACTCCATCCATCATTTTGCTGCCTTTGCCAATCAGCACCAACTCATAAAACATCACTGCCATCAGTTCCTGCTGCTGGCAATTGCCTTCCCTGTAAAATGACATCACCAGGATAAACACAAGGCTTGCTCTGCAATGATTATTCCCTTCTCCTGTTGCTCCACCCAACAACAGAACTGAGGAGAGGGGGAACATTTCATTTATTTATTTGCAACTGATCATTCAATAAGCCAGGTTGGAAGGGACTTCAGGCAGTCTCCAGTTCATCCTCCTGCAGGGTCACTTATGAGATCAGAATGGGTTACCTGGGGCTTTATAGAATCAGCCTGTGAAAGTCTCCAAGGATGGAGGCTGCACCTCTTCAAGCAACCTTTCACTGACTGTCCTCAGGGTGGAAACACATGAGTGTGTTCTTTGCATTTGAATATGTTCTTACTGAAACATACCACTCTGGCTAAGCAATCCTTGTAATAAGCACAAGGAATAGAAAAATTATTCCTTAAACATCATGCAGTTCACCTTACCAAATGAGATTAGTGCTGCTTCATGGAGAAAACCATAAAATAGACTGGTGACTTTTTGGGTACTTGTGAGAGGACTTTTGCCAGCCTAGTGACTGACTTTGGATAAGTTACTTCATTTCTGTCTCAGCTTCCTCATTTACCTACTTAAGTACAATGAGATGCACTTAGCTCTGCAGAACCTTCTGATGTTGAGTGAAAAAAAAAAAGCAATAGAAAAAGGTAAGTCTGACAATGATGGGGATAATATTGATATTTATGATTTTTTATGATTTATGATATTTATAATATTGATATTTATGATTGCTGAAGCAAACTATCTAAATATGCTTATATATGTACATCTCCATGTGTACATATCTATAGATGTAGATCCTAGCATAGCTATAACCATCCATAACAGTAGCTGCCCCAGACTTAACCTCATCCAGACAGGTAATACCTAAATCCTATAAATGTACAACTTTATAGATACACATGCATATCTATTTACATGTGTATGAAAGTATATACATATAAGCTATATAACAACTTGTTCTGTTTCATCTGTGTGTGTATTTATCTTAAGTTTATCTTTAAACTGTGATGGATCAAGGAATAAAGTCATTTTTCCCTAAGACACACATCAAATTTCTTTAGAGTTTACATTCCCAGAAGAAAAAATGTCTACAATTCCTGATATTTCTTCTTCTTTCCAAGGCCACTAAGAATACAGAAACCAAAAATTTTGATCAGAATTCCACAGCACTACTCCACCTTTACAAAGGTGTATGTTAAAGAGAGCTTTTACACTCACTCCATGAAAGACACCTATTGGAAAGTACCAGAAAAACTAAGCCTTCAGAAGGATGAACATACAAAGCTCATGAGAAGTTTTTATTCTATAAGGGTTTAAGCAGAGGATGATCTGAAGAAAGCATTAGCTGCTTTGCAGCCAGTACAGAAAACAGTTGCTTCCCTGCAAAACAAGGTTGCATCAGAAAGCCAAATGAAGCAGACAGATTATTAAAAGATGGAAGAGTGCAGATGAAATCCTAATTCAACCAGTGATACAGAATCAGAGGACAAGATACTATCAAGGCCACATTCAGTACTGCTCCCTCACTTAAAAGCATTGCTTTATAAGGTTACCATTGAAAGTGAACTTGTACCTTCTGGCTCCAAGATCTAGTCAAGTACATGGAACAGTGTTCTTGCCAATTTTGCTACACAGAACCTATTAGAGAACAAAAATTCCCCACCCATAATTAACAAATACTAGACACACTGTACTACACTAATGATGTATGTTCATGCTGAATTTTCCTTCAAAGAGTCCACACTGCTTTCAAGTAAACTTATTTGAAGAAAGCTTGTAGAGTGATCATGCTGTTAACCAGTAATTTACACATGAAATTGGATGCTGCACATCTACCTTTTATCAACCTCTTCCCCACAAGGGGCAAGGAGTATTTTTGGGTGTCTGAGTGGAATGACAGGAAAAATTTAGTGAGTAAAGACAAATTATTACTGTAGACTTAACACTACATTATATCTATATATGGAACAGGCTGCTCAGGGAAGTGGTAGAGTCACCATCCCTGGAGGGGTTCAAAAAACATGTAGATGTGGCTCTTCATGACATGGTTTAGTGGCATGGTGGTGTTGGGTGGATGGTTGGACTTGATGATCTTAGAGGTCTTTTCCAACCTTAATGATTCCATGATTTTATATTCCATTTATTCTTAAATGTCACTGCTTCATCACTACAAGGATAATAATTTACTCCTTGTCCATGCAGATTGCAGCCTTCAGCATTGCTCAAGCAGAAAGGGTGTGTGGATAGCAATGACTCACGTTGGGGAAGGCGTGGGAGAAAAGCAGCTCTGATTTGAAAGCACAGAGTACAGCAGGAGCACAATGTGTGGAGAAGGGCCCAAAACTAGTGTCATAGAGGTTTCATAATAGTGGGATGAGTGACAGGACCTAAAAAGCTTGTTCTTTAGTTCTGAGTGTTGATAACATGACACTATCAGTCAGGTAGCAACGCGCACACCACTGACGTCTAGAGGATGAGGTACTTGGATTGAGCCAGCAGAGTAACCACACTGTCAGACAAACTCTCATTAAGAGAGTATGTTCACAAAAGAAAAAGGGAGCCTGACATTTGCAAAGTGAAGGTGGACACCTAATTAAAATATTTTCATTGCTGTGACCTCTTAGCACCCACACTGTTCCCCCTATCAGTGGGAGCAGCAGACACTGAGAGCCTGGGAAATTGAAGCCATTTTTCCTGAGGTGTTTAAATACAGCTGTTTGAAAAGGCTGACACTGACTTCCATAGGAATTGATCAGCTTGATTAAATAGACAGATTTTGGACAAGTGAGAACATTTTGATGAATGCCTCTTGTAAGGAACACGGGGACAAAGAGGGAGTTTAAGGGAAGCTGTGAGAGAAACTCAGACAGAAATGGAAGGGGAGAGGAAGGACACCGAGCCCCAGCCAAGCCCCAGTTACTGCTTTTAACATGTGCCTGGAACTGTATATATGGAGGATGAGGGAAATGAGCCAGAACAAATAAAATTGCAAAGCAAATGCTAAACATGTTTTTCTTCCCCACCTCATGGGAGAATAAATATTTTATCCTGCTACAGTTCTATTATTTATCTTCTTCATACCACATCCAATTGGGAAGTGAAACTGTTAAGACTTAATGTCAAGGTTTAAGGGAACTGTTTCATTTTGAGTTCAAATGCTTCAGTTTGGCAGGAGAACATCTGCTTCAAATGTTTCAAAGGCTTTTGACATTTACTATACTATGCCCCCAAAAATTCAAGCAGTTGAGAGCATCACTGTGTACATTGTAAAAGTGAACATTATTTGCAGCATGTCCCTCATACACTGCATGTCATCCCAGTGCTGAAAATAATGTCCCATTCTGCACTAAGAATTGCATTTCAACAATGGACTAATAACATACTTTTTAGTAAAGTTATAATCACTCATTTCTTATTATAAATAAACATGACAGGTTATACAAAAAAGAGAAGGAGAATAGAGGACAAAATTAAAGGAAGGGACCTACAAGGATCATCAAGGCCAACTCCTGTCTAAGCACAGGACAACCCCAAAGTCACACCATGTGTCTAAGAGCATTGTCCATATGCTGCTGGGATTCCAGGAGAGTTGATGCCATGACTGCATCCCTGGGGAGCCTGTTCCAATGCTCCACCATTCTCTAGGTGAAGAACCTTTTCCTAATATCTAACCTGAACTTCCCCTGCCACAGCTTCATGCCATTCCCCCGGGTCCTGGTGCTGGACACCAGAGAGAATTAATCAGCACTTGCTCCTCCTTCATCTCTGGTGTGGAAGTTCTAAACTGCAATGAGGTCTCCCCTCAGTCTCCTCCAGGCTAAACAGACCAAGTGAATTCAGCTGTTCTTCATATGGCTTCCTCTCCAGACCCTTGACCATCTTTGTGGCCTTGTCTAGATGCTCTCTAACAACTTGATACCCTTCTTACATTGTGGCACCCAAAAATGCACACACTACTCAAGGTGAGGCCGCACCCAGCACTGAAGAGAGTGGGACTAGCACCTCTCTCCATCAGCTAGCAACTGAGTGCTTAATGCACAAGAACCACAATCTGCTCTTCAGGATCACCCTACAGCACTTTCTGTGGTTTTATTTGACTGGATTCAAGAGTTGTAGTTTTTTCTCAGTGAACACCAGCTTAACAAATGATTAAAAAGAATGGATTTTCAGGTATCGTGTGGATGTTTCTGAGATTACAAAACAAAGAGAATTTGTTCATTGTATTATTTTTTTTCTTTGCTTGCAAGTGACCTTAAAACTCCAAAATTCAACATTCAACATGGCCTACACAAAACAGCAAAACTGCAAGTTTTACTGAATTGCTCCTTATCCATCAACTCCATCGGAAAGTTCTCAATCCGAACTGATAGTCAACACCAACAAATAATGTAGAAAATTGCCTGAGCTATTCATCATTTTCATGCACATCTTCCTTATAATCACAGTAAGAAAGAAAATATCCATACACAAATACAGACTTTGGACTGAACTCACTAGAGTGTGTGCTTTGTTGATCATAAAAACAATCAATGGAAGACACGAGGTGCTAGAATAGATTCGTAAAATTATTAAGGCTAGAAGAGACCTCATGTCAACCTATCACCACCATGCCACTAAACCATGCCCCTAAGTACCACATCTCTATGCTTTTTGAACACCTCCAGGGATGGTGACTCCACCACCACCCTGGGCAGCCTGTGCCTATGCCTAACAACTCTTGCTGGGAAGAAATTCTTCCTAGCACCCAATCTAACCTCCCCTGCTGCAACCTGAGGCCATTTCCTCTTGTCCTTTCACTGGAAACATGGGAGAAAAGACCAATTCCCTCCTCACTACAACCTCCTTTCAGGTAGTTGTAGAGAGAGATGAGCTCTCCCCTGAGCCTCCTTCTTCCCCAGACCCCAGTTCCCTCAGCTGCTCCTCATAAGACTTGCTCTCCAGACCCTTCACCAGCCTTGTTGCCCTTCCCTGGACACACTCAATGTCTCAATGTCTTACCTTAAAAGCAGGCAAATCTTCCCTAACAGGATGGCAGGAGGTCATTTCAATTGTACAGAGTGAGAAAGCTGCTCAGGTGTCAGGAGGGAGATGCTTCCACTGCCTAAAAAGCTGTAACACATGTTTAATTATAATGGCAGTGATATATTGTCACTGGAGGAAGAGTTGACTCAAAAGACTCTAAAACTCATCTACTTGTCCCAGGCTTTAGTTTTGCAGGAAGAAAAATGAGCCAAAGAGGGCTATGCATTGAAAGTTCAAGTCAGTACTAAATCTGGAGTCACATGTGCAACCAAATAAAATGGGCTGTTTTTCATACACTCAGGTAAGTGTCATAGCAGGGAAAAGAGAGGCTGACTTGGGTGAGAAGGATGCCAACTCACTCTTCCAGAGAACTCTCCTAAAACAATTTTGTAAGAAGGATTCCAGTTTTCAAACACATACTTTACTGAAAGAGGCTAAAAAATTAGTTCCATTTGTTGGTCTAAAGGAAGCTCTATTGGCTAAGTACCCTAGCAGTGTACCTGAAGAATTACAGCAGGACAAACACATCTTTGCCTCTCCTAGTGTTCATACACAGGAGATTCAAATTCCACTGCCTATATCCCAGTTCTGTGGGATGCAGACATGATACCTGAGGTGGGACTGGAGTCATCAGTTACTGACACAGGACAGATGTACAGTGCAGCTACTGCTTGTCATAATCTCACCAGAAAGCTACCTTCCCCACTTTTAGGCACCAAAGATTCCTTGCACTCCAGTCCACAAAAAATTAAGTAAGAGATGTCCAATGGCAGATACCAATAAAGTATGAGGTAATAAAGGCAGGGTACTCATCACCATTTATGTCTCTACAGCACAGAATGAGCTACAGAAATGCATTTGCATTCAACTGCAGAGACATTGTTCAGCCACCAATCCCATCTGTATAAAAAACTGAAAGTGTAAGCTAAAATAACCTCAGGTGTCCTAATAAGTTTGCCAAATGCCCAAGGTTAAGCAAAACTCACAATAACCTTTTCCACTCATTATTCAGGATGCTATTTTGGGCCCATGATAATTAGTCAAACTCCAGATAGCACATCTATAAAAGATGGGGCACTTCTCATATACTTAAGCAAAAGACACAACAAAAGAAAAAAGATGTTGAGCAGGTTGTGAAGGAAGCTGAGTCACTCTTCCAGAGAACTCTCCAAACCACTTCATACATCTAACTACTTCAACAACTCCAGCATAAAGTATGCCTCCTT
The DNA here is from genome assembly GCA_013399015.1 of Galbula dea. Lineage (NCBI taxonomy): Eukaryota > Metazoa > Chordata > Aves > Piciformes > Galbulidae > Galbula > Galbula dea. Next base: position 942,470 of record VWZX01001929.1, on the reverse strand, counting down.
TGAAGTAAGAATCTCACCAATGTATCATAAGCTCAGAACAACTTTTGAAAAGAGATTAATATACATCAGCTAGGAAGAAAGATCCAGAAGTAAAATGGCAGCAGCTTGCCACTAGTATTGCTTGGGAACAAGCAGGTATGTTATGGTTATCACAGTGGAAATGTGAATCTCTACCAATTTAAGTCTAGATTTATCACATATTTCACAGAATCACAGAATTATTCAGGCTGGAAGAGAACTCCAAGATCATCAAGTCCAACTGTCAACCTAACACCACTGTGGCAATAAACCATGTCTCTGAGTACCACATGTCTAGGCTTTTTATACCCCTCCAGGGATGGTGACTCCACCACCACCCTGGGCAGCCTGTGCCTATGCCTAACAACTCTTGCTGGGAAGAAATTCTTCCTAGCACCCAATCTAACCTCCCCTGCTGCAACCTGAGGCCATTTCCTCTTGTCCTTTCACTGGAAACATGGGAGAAAAGACCAATTCCCTCCTCACTACAACCTCCTTTCAGGTAGTTGTAGAGAGAGATAAGGTCTCCCCTGAGCCTCCTCTTCCTCAGACTAAACAACCCCAGTTCCTTCAGCTGCTCCTCAGAAGACTTATCCTGCAGACCCCTCACCAGCCTCACTGTCCTTCTCTGGACACACTCCAATGCCTCTGTGTTTCTTGTATTGAGGGGCCCAAAACTGAACACAGTACTCAAGGTGCAGCATCACCAGTGTTGAGTATAGAGGGACAGTCACCTCCCTGGTCCTACTGGCCACACCATTTCTGATCCAGGCCAGGATGCTGTTGGCCTTCATGGCCACCTGGGCATACTGCTGGCTCATGTTCACTTGCTAATGACCAACACCCCAGGTCCTTTTCTGCCTGGCAGCATTCTAGCCACTCTGCCCCAAGCTTGTAGCCTTGCATGGGGTTGTTGTGACCAAAATTATTATTTTGTCCTTGTTCTTGTAACTCAAGAACTGTAACTGGGAGAAAAAGAAAGATACTGCAATTCCAGAACAAGCTGGAGATTAAATACAGAGAACCTGAGCTAGCTTTCAGCACTGGAGTCTGGCTGCCACTACATAAACATCCCCTAGTGCTACATCAATAACAGCAATGAGAGTAACTTGTCTTAAAATAAGAAAAACATGACTTATCATGATGCTATAAGGCTGAAAGGACAATCTCTGTGGCCTTAAAAACAAGGGTTATGTTTTGTTGGTGAGTATCATTTAACTTGGTTTCTTTCATATTTCTGTTTATTGATACTGGAACCTTTTCAGGTGAATCCATGTTAGCAGTTTCTAGAGCTTGGTAAGTTTTTGACTCACTTAGCTGGACACTGTGAAACTGGTTTATATTTGAGGTATTCACATTGTGTTTAGAAGCAACTGTGCCTGCTTTGCTTTAAGAATTCCTTCAAAAGCACTTTTTTAGATCTTTACAGATTTCTGAGGCATTTTATCTGTCTTAACAGGATAATGACTACAAATTCCACCCCATTATCTGTCATTAAAAAAGTCCTTAAACTTACTCTTAGACCTATTTCTCTTCTGTGCAACACTTAAACCAATGTAGGTCCCTTCCAGCTGAAAATATTATATACCCTTCTATGTCTCCTTGTCTTCACTAAGAATTTATGTGAATCAAATTAAGCATGTTCTTTAGTTCATCTGAATAAGGATGCTTTTTTTCAGGATGGAAATCACAGAATGTTAGGGGTTGGAAGGGACCTTGAAAGATCATCTAGTCCAACCCTCCTGCCAGAGCAGGTTCACCTACAGCAGGTTGCACAGGATGACACCCAGGTGGGTTTGGAATGTCTCCAGGGATGGAGGCTCCACCATCTCCCTAGGCAGCCTGGTCAAGTGCTCCACCACCCTCAAAGAAGTTCCTCCTTATGTTCAGACAGAACTTTCTATGTTCAAGTTTCTGCCTCTTGTCCTGTCACTGGGCACCACTGGAAATAGACTGGCCCCACATCCTCCTGACACACACCCATTAAGTATTGATCAGATCTCCCCCTCAGTCTTCTCTTCTCTCTAGGCTAACCAGCCTCAGCTCTCTCAGCCTTTCCCCACAACAGAGACGTTCAAGTCCCCTAATCATCTTTGCAGCCCTTTTTTGTACCCTCTCCAGAAGTTTCCTGTCCTTCCCAAAGAGGGGAGCCCAGAACTGGCTACAGTACTCCAGATGTGGCCTCACCAGGGCAGAGTAGAGATGGAGAACCTCCCTCCACCTGCTTGCCACACTATTCTTGATGCATCCCAGGATGCCATTGGCCTTCTTGGCAATTTCTACCACTTTCAAACACTACTTGACTACAAGAACATCTTCATTTATACACTGACACCATCAGATCTCCTAGTATCACTGTGCACAGGGAATCAGGATACTCAGTCCTTAGGTCCTTTATCCACTGAGTTAGGCAAAGAGGTCAGAAGTCATTTTCTCTGTCTATAAACTTTAATAAACTAAACATTTTTTTTTCAGTTACTCATTTTCAGGATCAGAGTGGCCAAATAGGAAATAGAGGCATCCAAAAAACCAATTTGTAGCTCTTGAGAACATACTCTAAGAGTAGCACTCCTAGAAGTGCTCATACAAGTGCACAAACTCGTTCCAACAGAAGAAAATGTCACTTGTCTCTGTTGGTGTTACACTCAACTTTTGGTAAACTAAGCAAACATGCACATCACAGAATCACAGAACATTAGGAGTTGGAAGGGACCTCAAAAGATCATCTAGTCCAACCCCCCTGCCACAGCAGGATAATCTTAGTCACATGATAAAACTTCCCAATATGAAGGCAGTGCATCACAGCAAGTGTAAGTGAAAGAATATGAATATTGCCATAACAGACACATGCACACTCCAGGACTGACAATATCAACCAGATCTCCATAAAATAGGTAAAGGACTTCCAGAAAATTTTGTTCTACTTTTGACCAAGTCAGTCTGGCTTAAGGACCAAGCAGTAGCTAAACAATCCAGCATTGAAGTATTTTTGTTTAGCACTGTTGCTAGATAAAGAAATCAGACTTGGAAATGGATTCTGAATTTTAAAATGCTACAAATCACTAATAACTAATGTAATAATTATGGTTTTCAATTAACTTCTGAAACATGTCAGTTCTACACAAGACTCATTTTTCACTAACCATACACACAAACAGATACCATGTCCTACAAAAAACTCTACTATCATTGCCTTGAAAGACTTCAATAACCTTACCTCAAAACTTATTTTTCAGAAGTCTGCACTCAGCCTTCAAAAAAAACCCCAAACAAACAACAAAACCAAAGAAAACCCAAAACACTCCAGGCTGAAAACCCTATAGTCAAAAATTTTAGTCCAGAAGCATTTGTTCAGTTTAGTTTGGTTTAAATTAGAGTCTTTTCAAGTTATCAAATCATCAAATAAAAGCTCCATGCTTATGCTCATGACTCAAAAATAGCTTTAAATTTCCCTGCTTGATTTGACTTGTCAATGAATGAATGCAACCAAATTTAATGGGATATTTTCTGCTAACATACCCTCAAGCACTCTAAGTGAAATGAAACCAAGTCAATGACAAATGCAGTCTATGCTCTTATGTAGATTAAGAAACAAACACTGTTGAACATATACACTTGCTGCTCTTCTGTAAACATGTCCAACATTGTTCAGTGTGTACAGATTCATTATTCCAACAACATTCAGATTTTTTTCCAGCTATGTGCTTTTCTTCACCTCAGCAGCCTCCTCCATTTTCTGCTCCAATTTCAATGGACAGGAATTGTTTCTGCCCTGACATCACTTTCCAGGTACCCCTCTGCCATACTCAATGTGCTCAACCATCAAACCCACCACAGAAATTCATAGTGTCTGAAACAGTTATCANGCGATAAGGTCTCCCTTCAGCCTCCTCTTCTCCAGGCTAAACAAGCCCAGCTCCCTAAGCCTCTCCTCATAAGGCCTGTTTTCCAGACCCCTGACTAGCTTAGTTGCCCTTCTCTGCACCCTCTCCAATACCTCAATGTCCTTCCTGAACTGTGGTGCCCAAAACCTGCACACAGTGCTCAAGGTGTGGCCTCACCAGTGCCATGTACAGTGGCAAGATCACCTTGCTGCTCCTGTTGGTCATACTATTCCTGATACAAGCCAGGATGCCATTGGCCTTCTTAGCCACCTGGGCACACTGCTGGCTCATGTTGTCTTACTCTGAAGATTAATGAAGTTTTCATAACTTGGAGGCCCAGCTCCACCTAGACAGAATTTTCTACAACTCTTCTGTAATATGCAACAGAAGAATTGCACCCAAAGTTAGAAAAAGTCATTATTCTTTACTGGACACACAGCTCTGACTAAGCAGCCCAGGTTTACAGCATGGGATGCTCCAGCTGACACATGCTAGAATGCATTAAAGCATTGGCCAATGAGTCACCTCATTTTCTCAGCTAAAACAAATGAATTTGTGCTCTACAACATACAGCTACAATCTTCTCCTTCAGAAATTTCTCATGGTTGGGAACCTATCAACATTGCTTAACTTCAACTGTTACTTCTACACACACAGTTCATAAAACTCAAGGAAGCACCTGTTTTCAACATTGGCTGACAGACTTCTTTTTTTCTTTTTTTCTTTTTTTTTTATTCCTGGCATGAAAAGAAAAGTTTGAGTATTTGTGGCACTCTCATAGCCCCCAAAGAATTTCAGCTTTTTTCCCACTGGGATAAGCATTATGATTCAGAACCATTTAAATTACTACTTGCAAGAAAATGGAAAGTTAGAAAACAAAAGTCACACAGCAAAACCATAAATGATTCAAGAGAGCTTTCATGTGCTGAAGGAATTATTCTTCTGTGTACTGAGGGGTTGTTCTTATGACTATACTATTAAATATTCATCCTCTGGCTATCCAAAAAACCCAGTGTGTTACAAAACACACTCAAAACCAGAGAAAGTGATTGATTTGCTCACTTCTTCCAGAAGATAAGTTTGGCTCCCTTTAAGTCTTGCCCCAGCAAGTAAGACCTGTTCATCACTCACACTTTGTCTGATTTTACTTCTATTTTGTTCCAATTAGGCTTACCCCAGTTGAGGTCTGGATCTGTGAAGGAAGAAACCTCTTTCCATTAACTTCCACATTACTGCAAAGCAAGGAGAAACAAGCCTGGCTTAGCATTGCTCCTCAAGGAGCCTACCAGGTAAAGAGAAAGACCTGCTGAAAAGTTTCTATGTGAAATTCTGGTTTATACATTAAATAGTCAACAATATGGATTTACCAGTATCCTTCAAAGGGCAACTTGAAAGTCTCAGTTCAGAGTTTGTTCCTTTTCCAAGGCAGTGCTGATCTTGCAGAGTATCCCTCAATATCCTAAATGAGTGGCTTAGCAGCATAGAATCCATAGCTATCACTCTAATGAATTTGTCTTGAAAGAACTTTAAAAGCAGAAACAGCAACAGAATCACAGTACAATTGAAGTTGGAAGAGACCTTTAAAATCAAGTCCAACAGTAAAAGGGCATTAGATAAGACAGGGCAAGAGAAAAAGACATTTTCCTGGCTTAAAAGTCTCATTCATACATGCAATCAGCAGCTTTAAACATATTTTATAATCACATACCTGCTTCAAGATCCTAACAGGCTACATACCAAACTCTCACCACCTCTTACTTGTGTCCTAGTATGCAAATGGGATAATAAAATCACTCCCAACCTAGCAGTTACTTCAATTTGTCCTAGTTATGCAGAGGCTTCTGTGAAAATATTTTGGCTATACCCAAAAAAAAGCACAAATCCTTTAAGTCTGTTGTAATCAACACAATTTATTACCTCTTTTGTTTGTTTTGATTTATCACAAACCCCACATCTGCTTCATTATATATCCACTACACCTCCATAGCATTCTGTCCACTTATTATTTGGCAGTGCAAAAGGCAGTAAGATGTCATAAGTGAAAAGAACTGCTGTAGTTAAGAGTTATCATACATACCTTATCTAGATCTGATATGAAAACCTCATCCCTTTTCTATTCATTTGCTCCTTCCTGTACACCTGGCTCACATTCCCTTCATTAACAGAGAAATAGAAACCCCCCTCTAGCTGTATATTCCCATTATCCAACAAACAAAAGTGCCAAAATCTTCAGTTTGATGACTTCAGAGGTCATCTAACAATCTGGATATACTCACTTCCATGTGCAGATACTTCTTGCTTTCTGCTTGTGGTTTCTTTTGCATAACAACAACAACAAAAAGCTTTCACATAGCCAAATCTTCATGATGTTTTCTAAGCCTGCTTACCATAGCTTTCCTTGATGCTGCTATGGAAAGTGCTCAAAAGCAGTGCAGGGAAGCCTAACTCTGCCATTTTCCTGGGGTTTATAAATACCCAGATTGTTGCAGGATGCTATAGAGACCTGGAAAATCACAGCAACAGAATTTCCCAGTCAAAAATGATAAATAATGATAAAAGAAATCATACACTTAGTCAAGTGCCTGAAAAGGTATTTTAGTCTGAAGAGAGAAGGAAGAGAAATTTACTTGTAAGTCCAGATGCTGGATTCCCTCAAAAAAAAGAAGTTTTCTAGCACTAGCCTGCAGTGCAGTCCCTTAAGTACTAAAATATGTTACTTAAATCATTACTTCTGATACACTGATGTAATACCAAATACTTGATTGCAGTTTTATTGACAAAGTATCAGAGTGCACTCCAAGAAGAAAATAGAAGAGTGAGTCAAATCTGAATTTAAAAAAGGACTGATCTCTTCAAAGCTCTGAAACCACCTCTATTTTGACTAGACCTAAGAGTACACCTCTTTGTAGGACAAAAGCTGCTTCTGCTTAAACAGTGCAGCATCAATTATTATGACAGCATTTTAATTAAGCTTTATTCTTCATCAGTTCCTTTATTTTGACATAAAGTAACTTGTCTGAGCAAAACCACACCCTGCTTGCACATCAGGACAAAAGCCTAGGTTTTCAAGCCACACAAATGTCCCTACTGCAAACCCTTGCCTGAAATGATGTTCCCCTTTTAAATCACAAGTCATCTCAGCTGCTAACTCTGAGCTACTCTTGCTCCATGTTCCTGTGCTTCTTTCTGGTTGACACACTTCAGAATCCTATCACATTGCACCTCCAAAACACATCTGCATCACACTGGTTGTTAAGCCTTCACTTAGAGTGTTTGAAAGAGAGTCTGTGGCAGAATTGTCTAAGCATCCTTATGCTGGATGCATAATGCATCCTAATGCTGGATTCTGCACCTGGGAAGGGGCAACCCTGGCTGTACCTACAGGCTGGGGAATGACAGGCTGGAAAGCAGCTCTGCAGAAAGGGATCTAGGAGTTTTGGCTGAGAGCAAGTTAAATGTGAGTCAGCAGTGTGCTCTGGCAGCCAAAAGGGCCTGGGATGCATCAAGCACTCTACTGCTAGCTGATTGAGAGAGGTGAGAGTCCCACTCACAGCATGAAACAGTGCCCAGGGAGGTTCAGGTTAGGTATTAGGGAAAAGGTTCTTCACCCAGAGAGTGGTGGAGCATTGGAACAACTCCCCAGGGATGCAGCCATGGCACCAACTCTCCTGCAATTCCAGCAGCATTTGGACAATGCTCTTAGACACATGGTGTGACTTTGGGGTTGTCCTGTGCATAAACAGGAGTTGGCCTTGATGATCCTTGTGGTCCCTTCCAACTCTGGATATTCTGTGATTCTATGATCCTTAGAACACAAAATCTCTTAACCAGCACACACAGCTAGGGAAACTCTTCAGACAAAAAATCTGTATGTCTTTTGATGCAAACTGGTCATGGTATGTACCATGCCTGTAAATCAAATTAGCAAATTTAACAAACAACAGTTGGCAGGAAATGTACAGTACTCCTGCCCCTGGGCTGCTGTCCTTTAAAATAAAACAGGAATTTATTAAATACACTGAACCTCCATGAGAGCACTTGTAACAGCCCTGCACAGGTTCAAGCCGCTTTTAAGAGACTCTTCGGTCTTTACGTATGGAGTAAGTCCTGCTCACAGAAGATGACAACACAACTATACCATAGAATCATAGAATTATCAGGATTGGAAGGGACCTTAGAGGTCATCTAGTCCAACCCCCCTACAGTGAGTAGGCAATCTCCAACTAAACCAGGTTGCCAAGCACCCTGTCCAGCCTCGCCTTGAACACCTCCAGGGATGGGGCCTCAACCACCTCCCTGGGCAACCTGTTCCAATGTTCCACCACCCTTGTGGTAAGGAACTTTTTCCTAATATCCAATCTAAACCTGCTCTTCCCTAATTTAAACCCACTACCCCTTGTCCTATCACTACAGGCCTTTGTAAACAGGCCCTCCCCAGCCTTTCTATATGACCCCTTCAGGTACTGGAAGGTGACTATTAGGTCCCTCCGAAGCCTCCTCTTCTTGAGGCTGAACAATCCCAGCTCTCTCAGCCTATCCTCATAGGGGAGGTGTTCCAGCCCCCTGATCATTTTTGTAGCCCTCCTTTGGACCTGCTCCAGCAGGTCCATGTCCTTCCTGTGTTGAGAGCTCCAGAGCTGAACACAGTACTCCAGATGAGGTCTCACCACAGCAGAGTACAGTGGCAGAATCACCTCTCTTGATCTGCTGGTCACGCTTCTCTTGATGCAGCCCAGGATGCGATTTGCCTTCTGGGCCGCCAGCGCACACTGCTTGCTCATGTCCAGCTAAGCCTCACTATTTTATTAAGGAACAGAAAACACACCCATGAAAAACTATTCTTTAAAAACTAGAGCAATTAAAGAACATTTACAGTGCAGGTTCCATTTGCTTGGTCTGTCTCCACCATTCTATTAGAACAGTTCCTATTGCCTTGATTCACCAAGTTGCTTCAGCATATGTCTAATTTTAAGAACGTGAGTAATCCCCTGAAGTCAAATGACTACTCACTCAATTAAAGTTAGACATATGCTTAAGTACCTTGATGAATTGAAGCCTGTAATTGCCTGCAGTTGTTTCTGCCAATTTGGCTGCAAGTAAAAAACCAAGAGTTTTCCCAGTGAAAATGTGATCCCATAATGCTTTTATCACTGCAGAAATTCATTTTACTCAACTTTGTGTTTTCTTTTCAAGTTTCTTTTTTACACCCATAGTTCTAGGCAAAGAACTCATCAAAGCAGATACAATACAGAAAACTACATTTTAAATGTAAAATAAATATGAGGGCTTGGTTTCTCTTCCATTCATTTACAGAAAACCTTTGCTGAAGTTATGAAGTGTAAAACTTTGAAGAGACATAGGATGCTTGCTACTTCAAGTAGCTGATGCTGAATTTACTGGGCAGAGTCAGAAATTGAAAGAGCATGATAATGGATGGAAGGAACACAAAAAGAAACATCACTTCAGAAGAGTTTCCCAAGATAGGAAGCTCTACAGCTCACAAGAATTAGGGTCCTGGGCTTACTGCAGCACCTAGTGAAGTCTACAGGAAGATTTACATCAAATTTTGAGAGGTGGATTGAACTGGTACTACTCACAATCTACCAGCTTCCCTTTCTTCAGGGGAAACCACACACTTGCCAATACCTGCTGAAAGTTATTTTTTTAATGGTTCCTTAAAAACAGGATAAGAAATAAAAAGAAAAGGGAAGGAATATAAGAAAGCAATATCCCTATTTATAAACAGAATGAAATCCTTGTGAAGTATGTTCCTTAGATCTACTAAGACCTTTATAAACACCCTACTAAAAACACAGCAACTCTAAACAATTTATAACATCTCAATTCACAGCCTTCCTGCCTGACCTAAGGCTAAGGCAGAAAATGGCTGCTGACCTATGGCCACAGCTTAAATAATTTATCCAGGTGACCCTGCTTTAGCAGCAGGGTTGGACTAGATGATCCCCAGAAGTCCCTTCCAACCCCTCTGTTCTGTAAGCCCATTATGTGCCTAATTATCACTGGCCAAAAGATGAGAACCAAACATGGTTTGTAATCCCACCTAAAAAGAGTCAGTACTGGAGAATTTGCCAAGAGCAGATTTTGTTGGTAGAGCAATACTGTTGGTGATCAAGAATTGCTCTGGTAAGTTGTTAAAAATGTCTACAAAGAATAAAATAAAAAAGCATAAACTCAGAATCTGAGGGATTCTGGTCCCTTATTTTCTGGAAAACATCCTTAAATAACACCTATGCTAGGCTCACACCTGGAAACTACAAACACACAGAGCAATGCTGACCTACAAATTTCTTCCCTCAGCTTGTTCTTGCTTAAAATAATTGTAAAGGCTTTTCAACTCTTCCTAAAAAGTTACTTGGACATACACTTTTTCCTTTTCACCCTGCTAGTCCTAGCATTTCCTCCTACAAAGACAAACTAGGAATAACCTAAATTTGTCCACAAGGCTTAAAAGCATGTAAAACAAACTATTTTACCTATGTAAAACACAGGTAACTAGTTCTACTTTTGGAATGATATCCAAGGGTTCTGAATAAAATTCATGTTTGTGTATAAACCAAGCATCTTGCTCTCACTGAGGTTATCCACCAAAGTAACCACTGGCATCAAAAAGAAAAGAAATAGTTACAAGAATCACAGGATAGAGTATTGGAAAAATTGTTTGCAAGGGAAAGCAAACTGGTTAACCTGACCTTCTATATGAAAAGGAACAGCTAGTACTTCCTCCAAATCAGTGTCCCAGGAATTCCAGTCCCCCTCATGAATGATACAGGAGAAAAAGGAACATGCAGTGGGAGTTTTCAGGAATATGTACTTATAAAATTATTACAACAGGGTGGGAAAAAAAAAAGGTCTGGGGAAAACTATTCTGTAGTAGCTTAAGCTGCTTACCCCTCCAAGATTACATAGCAGAGGTAAATATGTTATTAATCTAGCACAAGTATGACTTCACCAAGCATACATTTCCAACTATATTCCATGCTCCTGGGAATACCCTTCCACTGCAAGTCCTCCTACTCAGAATCACAGAATCATTGAGGTTGGAAGAGACCTCTGAGATCATCAAGTACAATTGTCAACCTATCCCCACCATGCCAGTCAACCATGTCCCTAAGCACCATATCTATACATTTTTAAAGTACCTCCAGGGACAGGGACTCCACCACTGCCCTAGGCAGCCTGGGCCAATGCCTAACAACTCTTGCTGGGAGGAAATTTTTCCTGCTACCCAATCTAAACCTCCCCTGGTGCAACTTGAGGCCATTTCCTCTTGTCCTCTCATTGGTAACCTGGGAGAAGAGACCAACCCTCAACTCACTGCAACCTCCCTTCAGGTAGCTGTAGAGAGAGATAAGGTCTCCCCAAGCTCCTCCATGTAGCTATTGAACACACACAAGGTATTTCTCCCTGCAACATACAGTCACTTAATAATTACCATTTGGGGTTAACATTCCTAAAATACCTTTCAGAATGATTCCTGAATAAATTTGTTCCACTGGATTAAAAAATCTACAAAGAAATACCTATCATTTCATTCTTACTATATTAGCTCACAGGTTTCCCTTGAGAAAACAGAAGAGGAAACCAACCTGATTTTCCACTCTATGTTCTCTGAGCAACTTCAGCATTAAAATTTCTGCTCAGACAATCAGTGCTTCCATTTTTCCCCTGAAGCTACAACCCTTCACCACCACAGTTTGCTACAGTGATATACTGAACTCTAAACTTCTAAGAAAATGCCTCAAACAAATCCAAATAAAGTGAGCATGCACCTGCTCCCATACTTAATTCTTCTCTGCATTTGGTAGGGTTGTGGAGTCCTCTTGTTAACTAACAGTCTGAATCACATCCTGGTTTAAACAAAAAAAAAAAAACCAAAAATCCACAAGTAGTTCCTGAAAACTCTCTGGGTTTTTATTTCTGAAGTTTTAGAGCTAACCAGGGTTCAACTCCTGCACTAGCTCTACAGATTGTTTCCACCCACACAAAACAATCCCAAGCCTACTTACTGTACAATTTATACTCAAACTGTGCAATGCTATTTTCCAACTGCAAACAAAACCAATGCTGTGAAGAAGTGTCGAGTTCATACTAACTCCAGAGAAAACAGAGTCCAATATATCTTGTTCAACAGTAAGTGAAATCAGAAAAGCTCACAAGGAGCAGGAGGGGAAGTTCAACCTTTAACTGAACTATTAGAAATGGCAAGAGTAAATTTAGGGCCTTGAGGGGGTGAGAGAAGAGAAGGATGTGAGGGTTGAAATCCTGCAGCATTTTTACAATAGGTTTTTACAATCTATTCGTTTCCAGATGACAAAGAGTAACTTTGCAGACAAGGCAGGAGCACCTGAAGAGGAATAGAAAGATAACCTCACTATGAATTTGTCATCTTTTCTCCTTTTCTTGCTCCCATTACTGAAATTCAGAGAAACTGTAAGAACACAAAAGGAAAAACTCTAGCATTTTATCAGCCCTTGTACCAGCCTGCTGTGGCCAGTCAGAAAATCACCTTCTTTGGAAGATGTTTTCCTTTATTCTAAACTATTTTGGTTAACACATTGAGTTCCAGAATCTACACTGTTTGTGTGCACTCCCACATCCACACAAACAGAGCCCCAAGCAAATAATTACTTTTCCTGTTTACATAAAATAATTATGCAGGATTTCCTGAGAACATGATTTTCAAATTAGGGACAAACCAAACTGAAGAGTCTCTGTTTCCTTTACCACAGGAAATGTAGTGGATTTGGTTTTAAACTCAATTTATATATCAATTAAAAAGCTGGAAGTTCTTATCTGTGACTGAGTTGTGGCAACTTTGGAAAGTTGGGGAAAACAATGCTCTGACAAGTATTTAGCTGTTGAAAATATCTTTTAGAAATGTTAAATTTAATAGCTCTCCAGTGCATGTCTGGGATTTCTTTGTAATCTTCTTGAGCAATGTGTAATATTTTGGCAAAGTCCCAAACCCTCTCACAGTTAGTAGTAGTAGAGAAAAGGAAAGGCTATAAAGTGAATTTGTTGTCTCTTCTTTTTTTTTTATTATTAGTTTTAGAAACTTTAAACATAAAAGAAACCTTGCTTTACATTAACTTCACCCTGTTGCTGCACTCCAGAAATGCAGTGCAGATCTGCATGTGCTCCATATGGATCTCTCCCTATCTGCCCTACCTGGCCTGAGCAATTGCTGTGCATGTGCTCACCAGCTGTGAAGGAGGAGGGAGGGGGGGGAAGGAGGAAAGGGGAAACAACTCAGATTTGGACTTGGAAAGCAGAGAGCTGAATTTCCTGGCTTACCCTGTGGCCCACTTAATGTCTTCAGTCAGGTGACCAAAAGAGAGGCAAGTAAATTACTCAGGAGCAGGCACTGGCTGTCAAACAATAGATTATAGCCACACAATATTCCAATTTCCTTTTCTGATCGCTGCAGTCTCACCGCGCGTGAGCTATGTCCTAGCTAGGCAAAGCTTTATGGTTGCTTCTCCACATGCTTCCCTTCCAAGAGAACTGAGTAGGATGCTGCAGTCCATATATTTCCTCTCATTGTAGGAACTCAGTGTTCTTCATTTTATTGATGAATTAACCTAATAGGGCAATATTGGCCTCAGAATGTTTCCCTTCCTACTTCCATATGAAGCAATATGATAAAACTCAATGCAGTATGATGACAATTGATAAAATCACAGTTACCTAGAGTTGCATGAACTATGATAAAGAACTGGATAGCTTATAAAGTATATTTTCTACATACTGAAAAGCAGATTTGACAATCAATTCACTACTGTAATGTTTAACTTGCATTTGCAGCAGGTATGTTCTGTAAGTGAATACCAAATATTGGCCTCATGGATGTTACAGAAATAAAGGGGGGGGAAATGTATAGTCTGCCACTGAATCTATTGTTAAATTTTTAGCCCACATGTTAGGAAAAACAGAGAACTAGACTGATGAAAGACAAATTCTTGACTTCTAGCACTCAAATTATCACTTCCAGCATCCCTTTTTCTTTAACCCATTTTTCCATTTCTATTTTCTGCTGGTGGTTGATATTCATCAAGTACACACACAGAATTACACTGAAAAAAAAATCTGTTCCAGTACAAATTGCTGTAGAGCAGGAAAAGCTTCATCCAAATGGCACACAGATATACTTGCCTCTTATTCTTTATCTGGTTACATGTCTGAAGGGCATGTTTCTTACCTGGTATTTTAGAAGTCCTATCACATGTATTGGCACCGTTATCATTTCAGCTCTGATGCTTCCCAGCTAAGACAGATTTTTAGTTCATCAGCTCAAAAAAAAAGCAGCTGTCTGCAATATGGGTTCATCCATTCTCCTACTCTCTTCTACTTCAAATGTGCTTTAAAAAAAAATTTAAAAACTGTGCTAATCCCTCAACTGTAAAAAGCAGCACTATATTAATTCACATGTGGCAAACACAGCATCTTCCCTGCCTGAGCTGAAACTGCCATCATACCATTACTCAGTCACCAACTGTTGCCAGTTCCATTGCAGTCACTCTCATAATGGTTCTGGAGACATTCAGTCTGTGGTATTTCTAATGCTCATTACAACTCTTTTACATATATGTTTTAAGACATTCTTGGAGTGTGGCAACAGAACAACAACTACAATGGATTTGAAGAGTGTTTGAAAGATAGTGGATGTGAGGTTTGTCCCTAACAACCTCCTGGACATGTTTAAATTCTGCTTCTCCACTAGAATGCCAAGCTTGGGAGCAGGGTTATCAGAAATGGTTTGGGGCTGGAGCATCTCCTAATGGAATGACAGCAGATGGCACAGTGAATGATTACATTATGCCAAGCTCCTTACTCCAAATCGCTCAGACCTCCCCAAAAGTTATGAGGTTGGCTTAAAAGACATGAGATGCTCTACAGCAAAAACTCTCAGAATTTTTCTCTTTCAGGATTTTTGGAGCTTCAAGAAGAAGCTGCCTTCCCTTCCAAGTCCTGATGAGTTCATACTTTACTGATGAGTCTGCTAAGTCTGATATACGTTACCGAAACAATACCACTTCCATCCGGACAGCAAAGTCTCACTAAATCAAGAACAGGGTCTTGATTCCCTCAAGGAGCTGAAATCAAAGATGCAAAAAACAAATAACTCAGTAGGGTTTTATTAAAATGGCAGG
This sequence comes from Galbula dea, assembly GCA_013399015.1. Taxonomy (NCBI): domain Eukaryota; kingdom Metazoa; phylum Chordata; class Aves; order Piciformes; family Galbulidae; genus Galbula; species Galbula dea. Next base: position 927,397 of record VWZX01001929.1, on the reverse strand, counting down.
CAGTAAAACACAAAGCCTACTATGCTGCCAAGTCAACTTGGGTGATTATGTGGAGTCAGTTGTCTTCCTTCTTTTTCCACCAAAGCAATTTTGGAAACTCATATGAAAAAAAAAAAAGGGGGTAGGGAGGAAATCAGAAGACTGGTAAATGGACACAGAAGAAATCAATTTTTTATGAATCTCCTTATTATCATTATGCCACTCTCAGAGGACCTGGAACACTAATTCAGTGTGGGGCAAAGAGCTATTTAGTACATCTGTCAATATTTAAATAGAGGAACCTCATTTCCACAAAGTTCTGTTTCATAGTAAACATGTTGTCTATCCAGTGCCTCCTCAAATATATCACATTATTGACTGCTATTTTACATAAAACCTGGAACTGGCACATTCATTCCTCAAGAGAGTATTGGTTTCACTTCTATTTCCATGTGAAATTCATAAACTCTAGCACAGTAGTCAATCAAGAGGCCTTACATGTCCTTTAAGTCATATTTAAACCTCTACTTTTAAAGGATTAAACTGGATTTGAGTGATTATGTCTTCTGAAGATGCTCAGCACAGTAATCAATGCCATCTGAAACTAACTTGTAGCCTTGATTCTTAGGAACATTCTACAATCTCCAAGTGCAACCCATCTGCCTGGTGCTTACAGTAAGCACTGTTGCTATTTTAACTGCTTATTATTATTATTATTATTTGCATTAAAATAGTATCTACTGATTCTATTATGCACTGCACGAGCACATGCTCAGTGAATTTAGTGAATATACAGGTGAAAGGGGCCAGATGTTCAAAAAGCTGTGTTGAGAGTGTACTTCTGAAAACCTAGTGGGTTTAAGTACCATGACCTGCTAATATTTCTTTGAGGATCCTTGCAGAAGAGTATGAGGAAGCTGCACACACTAGCAGCATGGGGACAGAAGTGAGATACCAGAGTTTAGAAATGTGCAAAGTGACTGGATTAAATAAAACCAAAATCAAGCAAATTCAATGTCAGCATGTACCTCCCAGAAAGATACTCTTTTTTCCCCTCAAAGCAACCAGAGAATGGGTCACAGCCAATATTGACTTGCAGAGTACAATAAATGGACTTACATGTCTCTCTTTGCTCCCAGAACACAGTGAAGGGCAGTACCAACTGGTTGATATACAAGCAGTTGGATATCAGAGAATCACAGAACTATCAAGGTTGGAAAAGACCTCTCAGATCATCAAGTACAACCATCAACCTATCACCACCATCTAAAACCATGGCCCTAAAAGCACCTCAAGGAATTATGAACTATTTGTCAACATGAAAGAATACTATGAACTGTTCATGGATCACTTCAATATTCTCATTAATAACCCAGATGCTGAGAGGAGAAAGGATATATATCAAACTTGAAGATGCCACAAAACTAGAAGGAACTGCAAGTACTAGACAGACTGGATAGAAGCAATAACTAACTGGCAGATGAAGTCTGAAAGAAGGAGGTTGAAATTCAACAAGGAAAAACATCTGGGAGGTTCTAGAATAAAGCAGGAGTCATTCACTCACATGAATAATTGACACACCAGAGTAAAGGATCAGGTATTTCCATGTTTCACAAACTGAATGTGAATTAAACAAAGACTTCTTTACAAAACCAGGGTAATATTAAAGCAGGGTTTTGGAACATCAGCAGAACCCTGGAGCACCTCCCCTGTGAGGACAGGCTGAGAGAGTTGGGAGTGTTCAGCTTTGAGAAGAGAAGGCCTCCTAGCAGCCTTCCAATGCCTAAAAGGGGCTTATGAAAAAGAGGAAGAGAGACTTTTAGTCAGACCCTAGTAGAAAGCAATAGGACAAGGGAGAATGGCTTCAAACTGAAGGAGGGGAGATTTAGATTGGATGTTAGGAAGAAATTCTTTACCCAGAGGGTGGTGAAGCACTGGAACAGGTTGCCCAGAGAGGTTGTGGCTGCCCCATCCCTGGCAGTGTTCAAGGCCAGGTTGGATGTGGCCCAGGGCAACCTGGTCTAGTGGGTGGCATCCCTGCCCATGGCAGGGGGGTTGGAGCTAGATGATCTTTGAGGTCCTTTCCAACCCAAACCAGTCTATGAATCTATGAACCCACAAGATTCACAAAACCATCTTTCTGTTGTACTTCAAGATGATAAAACTGGAGTTGAAATAATGTACTCCATTTGGTTCTGGATGCCCCCAAAAATGATGCACCAAGTTCTGGAAGGCATGATCTAAGTGGAAAGACTAAGCAAACTGGGAACATCTAGCCTACAGATGACTGCAGCATACCAGTCCATAAGGTCATTCCTGAGAAGGCAAAGGAATTTGGCTTCTCTGTGAGAAAGCTTTTCTTAATGTGTGATCTGACCCTTCTGAGCTGTGATTTAAACACTTCTTGCCTTGTGTGCCACAGAAATAAGGAACAGTGAAGCACTCAAGTGAACTGTCTGGGGTGTTGTGGGGTCCCAGAACAAGTCAGACATATCTGTGGAGAGAGATATTGTTAGAGATGATCCTGCATGGAGAAGGGCTAGCTCCATCCACCATTGTTTTGTCTATGACTATTCCCTGCTTGCAGCATTGAAAGTAGCTCACATACTTTTCCCTTACACTGTTCAATGCCATCCAGCCATACCCTGCAAGACAAGAATGATCTCTTTTGAACAGCTTTCTACTTCAATACAGACCAAGCAGAAGAAAAGTAGAAGGAAGAGATCAGCTCTTTAACAGATGGAAAAGGAGCATGCAGAAGTGGCCTGCTCAAATCACAACAGCAGAAGTCAAATCTCCAAGCATAGATGAAATGTGATAGGAAACACAGCCATGGAAATTCTGGCAGTAACCACCATTCTATACTTGCTGCAGCCTGGAACTGGTGATTTCAAGCAACTGCTCTATCTTGCATTAAAAATGGATTGGAAGAACTCACCAAAAAATAAACCCCAAACCCAGTATCTGATTAAATGAGGTTGCAAAAAGCACTCCCATCAGTATTTTGCAAGTAAATGTTGAGTAACATTTCTGAGTTTCAGTCTATATGCTATGTTGTCTATAGCAGGTTTTCATATATATATAAAATACAGGTAGAGTTTATCTACAGTGTTCTCTTGACCATGAATCACTGATATTATCTTTTTCCATCTGCCAAAGGTTTATATACTGAATGTTTGAAGAAGCTCATGTAAGATGCACAGGAAACCACTATAAAGCCCACCAACATCCTCAGTTGCTTTCAGCACCTGGTGCTTGAGAAAAGAAACTATTTAACTGTTTTCTCATCATCATTATTACTCAAAACTGTTAAATGGCAGGAAATAAAATTACTTAAGAACCTCCAAGGGGTTTGAAAAGGTAACAGTGAAAAGATAGCATAATTATGTGTGAGTGCTAAGAGGTATCACTAATAACATTCCCTTAAATGAGCTACCTGATCAGATTCTTAATATGTGGAACTCTGTTCCTGCCCAAGGCCACCCTCCTTGTTTGTGGATCAAATACATCAGTAAACACTGTTTGTATTGAACAAATCTCAGAGTCTTTCATGATTCCTACAGTCATGTGATGGTCATTTTTACTTCTCATTTACCCTACAACTTTCATAAATTGCTGAATGTAAACATTAAAAAGGGTAACAGCAGGAAAATCAGATGAAATCCTAGAATTACATCAAAACATTCACTTCTATATTAAAAACCTTCAAATAAAATAAAATACTGTAAGCTTGTACACAAAAGAGGAAGAAATTATTCATGGTTTTGTGGAAACACTAAAATAAGATGCAGGGTCCATTGTTCTAAGCCTCAAGCTAAATTAAAATGCAGCCTCTGCCCCAGTGAGCTAAGTTAATAACTCATGTGTACAAAAAAGGCTTTGTTGCATTGTTACAACTATTATTCATGGTCAAAACTCTCTAGCCACTATCATAACCACATATGCCAAGGATAAATTTGACAAGGTCAGAAAATTGTCTCTGTTTAGAAAAGGCATTATCATACAGACTAGCACTGGTATTTACAATCTTTTATATTCTTTGGTTTTATGTTAGGTTTTAACTATGTTACATAGATTCAGCTAATGATTCTCTACTTGAAGTCACATCCCTTTCCTGTTTATTATTTTGGCCATTCCACATGACAATGGATTGTTCCAATGCAGAATCACAACTAGTATTAACTGACTACATATCAGTTGGACAACAAATTAAAAGCTACCCTTGTGTCTGTTTCCTACTTTTACGTAGCAAAGAATATCTTTGCTCCTAAGAAAACTTAAGTTCTATTTTTTATCCTGGTAGCTTTCTAAAATAGAAAATCTAGAAAATACAAAGTATGAAATGCAAGTTTGGTCTTCCATAGCCTTCCAAGACAACTGTCTGGAATCTCAGGCTTCATCTTCCTCTAAACACTCAGCCAAAGAAAGATGATGATGTACAGCTAATGTGCACAAGTTTGAAAAACTCATTAAACCCATACATGGACACAGTCATTCAAAATTTAAGTGCCCTAAACTTGCTGTAGCTAACATAAACCAAGGTCACAGTTAGACAATTGATTTGGCTGCTGCTACCTTTCCATCACAGAATCACAGAATTGTCAGAGTTGGAAGGGACCTTAAAGATCATCCAGTTCCAACCCCCCTGCCTGGCAAGGACACCATCCACTAGATCAGGTTACCCAGGGCACCATCAAGCCTTCTCTTAAAAGCTTCCAGGGATGAGGCTTCCACAACCTCTCTGGGCAACCTGTTCCACTGTCTAACCACCCTCATAGTGAAGAAATTCCTCCCAATATCCAACCTAAATCTACCCTCCTCTAGCTTACACCCATTTCCCCTGGTTCTATCACTATCTGAGGTCACTCCAGCATTGAATGACTTCACCTCTGCAGGTTGCATTGGATTGGGAGTGATCAGTGAATCTATTCTGTAAAATGATTCATGGTGAAACAAAGCAAAAATCATGGAACACACCATGAACCTTTTCATAGTAAATTAAACTGAAGCTGTAGCTGGCAACTAATCAGCAAAGTTTAGGCTTGGAGCTATGTGCTGTTCTTCTGCCCTGGCAGCTGAACAGCTGAGAGGGAGAATGTACAGCAATGTGATGCTGTTAAAACATGAAAGGAAACTATCCTTAGGTGTCTTAATAGCATGTGCAAGCTCTTCATGTTACTCAGAAGCATGCAGAACTCACCTAAGGCTCTCACCAGATGCTGACAAACAAAAAAAAAACCCCAAAGAAACCAAGAAGTTGAAAAAATACAATCTTGGGGAAAACTTGAATGAGCTGGCCTCAAACAAACCAGGAAGGAGAACACTGGAGATAAACTCTACCTGTATCTTCTATATGTAAAAACTTGCCATAGACAACATAGCAACCAACTGCCATCATGCATCAATAATTATATGGCCAAACCCTTTTCCCTAAATCCAGGCTCCATCTTCTTATTGAAAATGGAATTCTTTCTTTTCCTCCTCTCAGTGGGCACAGAGAATGAGCTAAGTAAGACTGCAGCAAGTATTTCCAAACCTGTGGTGAAGAGAAATTAGGACAAACATCTGTTAAAAGTACCTTAGACATAAAGGAACAAAGGTGAGGGTGGAGGCTAGATAAAAGTGGTTGAGATCCCCTGGGGGATACAGATGTAAGATCAATTTCTTTAGCTTAATTTGTATTATAAGAGTAAATGCCAGTCAGCAAATACTGTTTGGTTTAGGGATGGTCAGGAAGTATGGGTTTGCCAAAACAGAGAGCTACCTTTAAAAAACAAACTACCTCTCACCTTGACTCTTATCACTCTCAATACACTTGAATTCAACTCTTGTAGCCAAAGTCCTGCTGATCTTAAAGAGTAAGCAGATCAAAACAACTTCAGTAATAACAGGGGTTTAATCATAGACAAACCCTTAAATTACAATTCCTCAGCCTTTCTACCATTAAGCAAAAATACCTGTTCTAGCATCATGCAACACTGTATCTGGATGCAGCAAAGGGCATGAGAAACAACATTAAAAAGCACTGCTATTTAAAGCTTCTTTTCCTAAGTAAAACTTGAAGTTTTAGTAAGGCAACAGGGCTGGGATTTCTGAAGTGCAGATGTCACTTTTGAAAATAGAACAGAAGCTCCCTCAAAAATGCTCCCCCTTCCCATTAAAATTCCCAGGAACTGCCTCTGGACTGGAGGACCACAGTTGTTATTCCAGTGGAGATAAGCTTATTGTAGCAGTCATGTAATATTTTTGGAGGAAACAATACAGCCCATGCCAAATTTATAAGTATACATCAGTGCTTGGAAATTAACTTAATGACCACATTTGCATGACATGTCAGCTCACTGGGGGAAAAAAAAAAAGGCTCATCCTGCAGAGGAGCAATCAGGCTCTACACTAGATCTTTACAAAGAGGTGCTCAACACAAAACATCTAGAGATGCCAAACAAGCTTCATAAACTCCCCTCACAGACTGACCCACTCTGTGAACATCCTCACACCATATCATAAGCTCAAAAAAGCAAGAGCAGATGTGATTTATATAGCAACCTAGCTCTGGATAGTCATGTTTCATGGTGACAAAGCACAGACCTCAAGCAGATGCATTAAATGTGAGCAGAAACAGTTCTCATGTTGAGAGAAGGAGAAATGTTTCAATGAGATGTGGAGAGCAAGCATTTTTCTAGGGAAGTAAATGCTATGTGAAAGTGTTTTACATTCTTGAGGACAGCATGCAAAAGAGTGAAACAAGTTTTAAACACTGTTGTGTTCCTGATGGCAGATGGCTCCCTTTTGGCTGAACAGTGGTGAAGGTTCTGAAGCAGGTCTACAAGTGCAGTGAACCTTCACATTGCTGAAAGAGAAGCATCACTCCATTAAAAGCAAGTTCATAAGCAAGTGTTAATCCCCATGCAATGTAGCATTTATCATTTTTCATGGAAGTGCTCATTCCAAGAGGATTATCACTTCCCCATCCTGCCCTCTGGCTGACTACACAGGGCAGAGGAATTCTTTATTCCATATGGAAGGGGAAAGGGAGGTTGGAGGAAGCTGTGATCTCCAGCTTCCAGTTTTGCTGTAGCTCCTCCAAGTTGAAAGTGGGAAAGAGCACAGGCCAATGTTGCAGCAGTTGCTCTTCAAGGAGAGTACAGACCTGGCTCCCCAGAAGCTGTCTAGCAATTAGTAACACATCATTCCACAAAGCCAGGGAGGCAGGGGGGTGGAAGCACTCTTGGCTAACAGCTGAAGGGTCAGAGGCACCTTTGATTTGTCCACACACAGAGTAGTTCATTTCAGCTTGTTTGAAGTGATTCTATTTTCAAATGCCTCAGCTATTCATGAAATGACAAAAATGAAGTATTGTAGGCACAGTTCTACAGCTAGGATCTGGCAGGATATAAATCCACTTGTCTAAGTTGATGCAATTTGAGCCACCTTTCCTAATTAACATGCACTTTGCTGAAGAACTGCCCTCTGAGGTGTAAAGTGCTTAGAAAAGAACACAGCTGAGGTAGAATTCTATTAGTTACAGGATACTTTTGCTTCTGCTGGGGCATAACATCCTTGCCTCTCTACTCATGCCTCTCCTTGCAGAGCAGTCACAGACCACATGCAGCTCACCTGAGTGATCTTATATAACAGATCTACACATGCACAGTGTCAGTGTAGGCAAAACACATCTAAACAGAGAAGTTCCAGACTAAATGGTACCTCAGAAACAATCAGAGGCAATCAGAATATTATTTTGTACCATGCCACACATATAAATCAAGTCCAAAGTACTGCATGTACAAAAGCAGCTAATAATGCTGATTATTTGTATCTGCTATCCTACATGCTTCTGATGAAAGAAATGCTGTAGCCAAAACTAGATTACACGAATGACATCTAGTGGACAGATCCTTCCATAACAATCAACATTTTCCAACCCAAACTCTCAACTAGATTCACAGAGTGAAGCAAACACCTGAACATCAATTAAACAATGCTAAGAATTTTCCTGGGTTATTTATTCCTTTTTCCATTTTCATAAAGTCAATATTATCATGTGGCCAAGCCTTAATCTCTCCTGTGCCCAACAATCACCAGATCTTCAAATACTTAAGAAAATACAGCTTTAAAAGATTGTGAACACTGCCAAAGTCTTTATTTCTGTCACTTAACAGCAATTCCTTTGTGTTTCATTCCCCATCACTGACCAGAAGGAGCTCATTTGTCTTCCTTGTACAATACCTGTGGTGTTTTATTAAGGTTTCTAGCTCTGATGGCAATAAAAGTGGCTATTTTATAGGCAGGATGATTATGTCAGGAGCCATTAAGTGACACTGCTGCACATAGATTTCTGAGTTCTCTTTCAGGCTGTTTAAAGATGTTTTCCCTTTTGAGTGCCTATGAAACATTTTCAGAAAGAGAAAAGGAAAGTTCCTTCTTCTGCCCTGGATTCAGCCAGCAGATTAGAGGAAAGCAGTGATCCACTTGCAGTCAGTATCTCCTCTACAAGCTCACTGATCTCACTTTTATCACTTTCCAACCAGCTACAATTTGAAGAGCAATCTACTGACAGGGGCTCTGTTACACCCTCCTTCCTAAAAATTACAGTTTGACATGGATATACAAATCTGCAATGTTCAGTAACCCTGCCAGGCAGGGGGGGTTGGAACTAGATGATCTTTGAGGTCCCTTCCAACTCTGACAATCCTATGAACATGTTTGGAGGCTAACCATGCTGCTGGAATAGAATAAAAACTAGATCCCTCAGCCCAGCAATGGACAACTGTGGAGGAAACAAGGAACAGCATACATAAAAGAGAACTATGTCCACTAAATGACACTGAATATCAGCACTCCTCTGTTCTCATCTGGTTTCTTTAGTTCTTCTCATGTGACCATGGACAAGTGACAGACTAATCATCTTAATGGACACCCAGTTGAAATGAGCATAAATACAGCTAAGTTCAAACACATATATATGTAGGTATGGAAGAATGTTTTAGGATGGACACAAAATAGTCTGTGATGTCTCCCAGGAGGAGATCAAAAATGAGACAGTCTCAATTATCAGCTACTATTCCTTACCAATAATTGTGATTATACATATCTGTTTGCAAATTCAAAGTGTAAGACAAATAAAAATACCTTGCAGGCACTGCTTAAAGTAGAAGGGTGCAGACAAAAAAAAAAGGATCAGATTTTAAGTTAAAAATGCATTTCATTTGCACCTGAAAAGCTCCTGTATAGAGGTAAGAAGCTGTCTATTCTATGGGAATGCAAGGTCAGCTTCTTGAAAGTGCTGTTAGTGACAGGATAGGACATACATGAATGAAGTTATAACTACATCTCACATTATACACTGAGCAGGTTTCTAAAACTGCCTAAGACAAACCTACTGGTGGTTTCCAAACAGCTGCTCTGCCCTGGAGAGAGGCTTGACAACTCACTGAAGGGCAATCAGCACAAAGGTATCAGTAGAACATTGGGAGGTTTGAATTAACTAGAATGCATTGCCCACAGATGGCCACTTTTCCACACAGATTCCCACAGCTGATTAGTTACAGCTTGTCACTGACCAAAATGGCAAGGAAGGAATCCCTACTCCAGCACTTCTTACCAAGCAGAGTACCAGCTGTGATCCCTTAGAATCACAGGAACACCAAAACCTTTGTGTGGTCAGTAGTTCATCCAGTCATACCACAGTAAGACACTTCTGAAGGACCTAGTAAGGAAATAGAATCATAGAATTGTCAGAGTTGGAAGGGACCTTCAAGACCATCTAGTTCCAACCCCCCTGCCTGGCAGGGACACTATCCACTAGATTAGGTTGCCCAGAGCCCCATCCAGCCCTGTCTTAAAAGCTTCCAAGGATGAGGCTTCCACAATCTCTCTGGGCAACCTGTTCCACTGTCTAACCACCCTCATAGTGAAGAACTTCCTCCTAATATCCAATCTACATCTACCCTCCTCTAGTTTATATCCATTCCCCCTACTCCTATCACTACCTGACATCCTCAAATCCAAGTAGACATGTGTCCACAGAGAAAGAAAGAAAGAAAGAAGTCCTGCAAACAATATCCTTGTATTTTACAGAATCCAGGATGACACAGGCCTTTCTGGCTTCTCTCTTTCCTGTGCCTTGTAAGACAAAGATAGAAAGGAATCAGCTAGTCAAAAAAAACCAGTAGGAAAACAGTTCAAGAAGATACACTAAAGTATCTAGGACTCTGGGTATATGACTCAAGATATGTACCTTGAGCATGGCCAAACTGTCCTTTGGAAACTGAAACTTTACAGTGTAGGACAGCACATTTTGATGCTGGAGAGCAAAGAGCTTTTGTTCAGTTGATCTGTGAATACATTTAATTTTCATGTCAAAAAGGCAATACTTTCAGCAATGACTCTTCATTCTTTAGAACCACAACACAGGGCAATGGGCCTCCAAGGCAGTCTAAATAGTCCAGTTGAGTAGTGTTTCACAAAATCACAGAATGTCAGAAGCTGGGACCTCGAAAGATCATCTAGTCCAACCCCACTGCCACAGCAGGATTCCCCTACACCAGGTCACACAGAAG